>JAGDQO010001807.1:0-77280 GCA_018342035.1 Solanum appendiculatum
TTTGATTTTCAAATTGATTTTATAAAAGGAGAAAATAACTCTTTACCTGATTTTCTAACAAGAGAATTTTTACAAGGAAAAAATGAGGCCTTTCAAGCCTAACCCTCCTTCTAAAGAAGGAAAACAAATGGCGAAACCATTCGTCTTACCACCCTTAACACCGGCAAAAACCCCACAAAGACCGGTCTTTGATAATAAATTCACTCTTTTGGCAGACTATCCTAAATTGCCTGCATTACCTCCTCCCAACCCAACAAAGTTGATCCACATGAGGCCTAATAGACCTCTACCTAATAGACCTTTCACTCAAGAAGCATCAAGCTCCTCTGTACAAACTAAGAACAGTTATGAAATGAAGGTTCCTGAATCCTTCGCTCAAGCCGTCAAACCAGAATTATCAGCTCCTAAGCAAATCCCTTCTGTCAAAGAAGAAAAATTTGAGTTTGTAACCACTCAGATGTTACCTTTATTAGCCATTGACAAGGATTACGAAAGCCTTGGAATTGATACTCTATTGAAACCTTGTTACACAAATAACAATTTTGTTGATACAGATTGCTCTTACAAGACCAGAAAGTTTTATGAAGCTATTCTGATAGACACAGAATCTATCGAGATTGAACACAACAGAGATGAACAAAATCCTGAGTTTATAAGATATTCAAGATTTACTATTAAAAGGATTTTTGAATGGTTTACAAATCATTTGCATACTCCGATATCTTTGTCTATGCAGCATAGGCCTCAGACCTATAATTGGCATGATTATAAAGCAGCCTGGTTCAATTTTATCTATTTGAGACCAAGGCATACTTGGTTTATTAAATATTGTCCACAGGTAATAAAAGCAGTTATTCCCAGATGGTTCTATGAATGGTGGAACATCTTTGGAGGAAATTTACAAATTTCGCCCCAACAGTTTCATTTTAGGTTTGATGAATTTCAGAACAAAGAAGAGATTTCTACTCTTTCGGAAAATATAAAACTTTGTAAATTTTTTATTCAAAAAAGAATATCTTCTATCATTACTTGGAATTTTACCAAGGTTGACATAGAAAAAATTCGTTTCTTAGCTAAAGAAATTATGATCAAAGGGTGGACTCCTAAGCCAGCAGGAATCAAAGCCCCCAATCTCACTGCAGGAACAAGCAGTAATACAAGCCCAAAATTATCCAAAGCAGAGTTAAAGGCAAAGCTCAAAAAGGCCATGGATAATCTTGAAGATTATACAGAAACCCAGATAATGCAGTTGATAAGTGATGCAGCATCATCTGGAAGCAGTAACGGGGACATGTGTGATCTCAAAGGAATCGCACAGTCATATGTGGACCCCGATTATGAATAGGATTATGGCTCTTGGAAAAAGTAGAGACCAAAGGTCGGAATTGCTTTATTCAAAGAGACGTCTTACTATTCCTAAAAGGAATCTCATATGCTTTATTTAAAAGCAATGGACCTAGTCACCAACCGACAATTAAAAAAGAGTTGTCCTATCAACTATTGTAAAAGAAGAATCCTTATTCTATAAAAGGATTGATTCTCTCACCTTAGGAGGCATCAGCTATTTTCCCAATACTGAAAACCTCTCTCTCTTTCAATGTTTTTAATGCTTCCGCCTGTAGCTCTTCCTATGTTCATATAAATAAAAGTTTGTAAGTTTTTATAAATCTCTTTGTTAATTCTTGTATAAATCTTGTCGTATTTTATCAATACACCTTCGGAGGATTACCGCCGATCCGTTATTGATATCAGAGCCATGGTATCTGATACCACGGGAAAAGAATTTTAAAAGGGGAAGCTTTTATAATAGTTCCTGAAATCGGGATATTTATTCCTTCCAGAGGAGGAGTAACATCTTCAATAACCTTATTTGAAGTAGTGTACCATTTGTTGATAATGACTTTAAGAGAATCTTTTTGGTCATCAATTTTTCCCGTCATTTCAAACCATTTGAAGAAATCTATTTCGCATTGGATTCTTTTCATATCCACCATCCAAGAGTTTGCAAAATTCTCTCTTTCTTTGAGAATATAAGTAGCCTTATACCAATCTCTGTTGATTTGATTATTAGGATGAATCCAAGATTCTTGCAAAATCTGAGGATTAGGGGTAAAATCCTTTTTAGATTTAAGCATCTTTAAATGATCAGGTACCGAATCTTTTTGTTTTAGAGGCGGTTCCATTTCACTGGCTGTAGGACTAGTAGGAAGTTCTTGGTAATAAACTTTAGGAATATTTCCCGAGAAATCTACACCAGTGACTTTTCCTTTGTCATTGTTTTTGTAAACAATTTTGTCTTCATCATTATCATCATCCTCCGGGGTTTTTGAAGAAGATGGTGGGTGAGGAGCAGTCCTAGAAGGAGCAGATGGCGAATGAGGAGCCATCCTTGAAGGGACAGACGAACAAGAAGCTCTTCTAGAAGCAGTTCTAGATAAAGAATTCTCAAGGAATTTAAGATCTATAGAACCATCAGGGTATTGAATTACCCTTTCAATTCGAGATCTCTCTGAGTGAGAGGAAAAAGGTTGAGTGATAGCATCAAAATGCCATTCGTCGTTAGACAAAATGTCATTCCAATTGATCAATCTAGGAACGAATATTGAACTATGCTCATGATTGGCCTCTATAAGCATGGTTACACCCTTTTGGCTCTCAATTCGAGACTTTGGTGTAAGAGTAGTAGACATAAGCCGATAATATACTCTGTAGATAATCGCTATCTCTCTAGTATTGGATTTGCTATTAAGATTTTTAGTTTTGACATTGAGTGTCAAAGAATCCATGACATTAGGATCATTAATGTCTATTGAAAAGTTAGGATAACAATTAAAATAAACCGGGCCATCGGCTAGATTACTTTGAAGAACACCTAACAGCGAATCATCAAAATTAAGAAATATGTCATCTCTAAGGAGGACACAAATAGGAATGTCTAAGCCTTTCCTGAACAGGGGCTTAATAGCAACTTGCACTAAACCAATATGCAAATAATTGAATTTATTTTTATAACGATTAATATCGTTAGCATTCAACAAACGAATAATTTCAAGAGAATTATTAATAGCAACAGTTGATTCACAAGTTTTAATATTGTGATTAACAAATAAATCAAATTTACCTAAATGATAAATAGCTTTAAAAGGTTCTTCTGGTATATTCCAGTTTTGAAGATCATTTTCAAGTTTAGCAATCTTAGTTGCTTGAGAAGATAGGTTAACACTGTTTATATTATTATTGATTGATCATGCTTGAATTATCTGTTTTTATTTTAATATAATTTTGTCTATAAGTCCTTAAGACAGTATCATTTAAATATACTTGCTCAGTGTGCCCCCCTTTCTTCGAGTGCCCTGCCCGGTTCACTAGGCTGTTAGCTTACCAAGCACTTGCCCGCTGCTCCTGCCACCCGCTTGGTGGGTGAAGCACTCGTTATCCTGACTTTTCTCTCTACTTGGGCCCTCCCATTGCTTTAGCCATAAGCTAAGGCAGCTCCAGCTCACAACCACTGGGGCCCACTCCGCGAGGCCAGAGTGGGCTCAGCGGTCAGCCTCCATTCAAATTATGTTAGAGGGTATTTCGCTTTTGCCAGATCCAGAGAGATACTACAAGTCTGCCATCCCAGATTCCATCGCCGCGGACATCTAGTTCATCGGTTCTACTAAAAGTTTCATGCTTACGTTACTGTTATTGATGGTTTGATTATCTTGGACCATGAGGACCCCAATCGTGCTTCTGGTTTCCATTCTAATCATCATATTGATGATAAATCTCCTCGTGCTCTGCCATAAGAACTTGGAGTCCGTATCATGGTGAAGATAAGGTAAGGCTATGATTCTTGCTAAAAAATAGACTGAACGCCTTCGAGTTATTGGCTCGTCCAACCCGACAGCATTCATGAGTCGCTAGTTCAACCGTCCCTCGGAGACAGGGTCGAGAAGTACCATGCATGGTTGACCCATGTCCTTTCTTTCTATCAATCTCACCCAGCAAGTCACCCCAACCCTATAGCCAACAAAGGTAAGCGCCTAGTGTGAGCCTTATTTATTAGTTTACTAAAGTCAAGCTTTGGCTCCCTAGAGACTGAAAAAATGGACAAAAAATGGGGGACTTATGCAATAGGCTATGCCACCCAAACCAACTGAGGGAAGTCGCATCCGTCCCATCGCAAACACCTGCAATGTCATGGTCACATTAGTTTACCCTAGTTTCTTTAGTAGTTTAACATACGGTGGCCCCTCCAACAAGAAAAGGTATAAATATGGAAACTTCTCTGCCATTTGGATCGGAGAATTTACGGAGGAAATCGAGTTTTAAATTCCCAAAAACCGCATGATTATATAGCCAAAGGGGATAGGCCGCGCCTAAAATCATCCCTAATGTGGCTACTAAGCTATTTCTTTGGAAAGTTCCTACTAAGATAAGAAATTCCCTGATAAAGCTGCTAGTACCAGGTGAACTCATATTGGCCAAAGTGGAAGAGAAGAAAATGGTAGAGAGATTCGGCATGGTGCTCACTGAACCTCCGTAATATCTAACAAGTCGAGTCTTTTGTTGGTCATATAGAACACCAACACATAGAAAAAGGGCTAAAGAAACAAGTCCATGACTTGACATTGGTAGAATGCTACCTCTAATTTCCTGTATGTTCGATAGAGCCAAAGATTCCCCCCACTGATCGGAGTACGCAGATTACCCCCTGAATCGTACAAGATAGTTACCACCTATCATACGACTTTCTAACTTAACTTTTTTTCTGGTCGTTCCGCTTTGTCGATCGATGGTAGTATAAGAGATCTGTAACCCCTCAAAAAAAATTACATAATGTTTCCTGCTTCCAACCCATAGTTAGCATGTATCTCCCCCGGTCATACTTTAGTATCACATCGTAGACCACCACCCTAATCCTATATTCCTTATCAGTGAACCGGAACATAGTGCATAGGTCAACCGTAGAAAGTTCTACGGACCGTACTGGTCAACCATACAAAAGTCCAAAAACTTTTAAATTTGGACTAACTTTGACGGAACCTGTCTACGGCTCGTAGGTCCTCCTACGGTCCGTAGACACCAACCGTAGAAAATAACTTAACCCTCAAAATTTCACTAAGTCTGGGACTCACCACGAGACCTATCTACGACTCATATGAGAAATGACGAGCCCTCCTGGTAAATCGTAAAAGAAGTACTGAGACTTGGTTTCAAAAAAATTATTTTCCCTCTTCCTACGGTTGCCATCTACGGCCCGTAGATGGGACCCGTAGAACCAGACTTCAGCCTAAAAAGGTCCTTTCTCCCTTTTCCAAAATCCGAGGTGTTACATTTTATGCCTTTAAAGTAGTGCCTTTTAAATTGCATCCTTCATTTAGAATACAGAAATTGTCATGATCAATTTTGCATTCAGTCCTTTAATTCTACATGTATAAGATGCTTTCAGATAAAGTGTCTATCATTTCAGTGTTAGTTTTCAGTATTTATGAGCTATTCAATTTATCAATATTATTCAGTTTATCGTCATAACTTCATTTGAAAGTATTACTTAGCACAAAGCAGACATAAGGATGAAGGTTCACCCATCAGTTTAGGCTGAGACCTTTAGTAGCAATCCTTAACCCCTAGAACTACGTGTCACCGTAGGTTAAAAGGGTCACCCGTCAGTGTAGGCTTGACTCGTTAGTCCTTTTGGATATCAACTTAGTCAATCCACACCATCAGTGTTCTTACCTTCGGCAAGATATAGAGTGCCCTCCCCACTGCGGTACAGATTGAATAGTTCAGACGAAGTAAGGCGGTTATTGGTATCTCCCACAATTCAATTTCAGATTATTGTATGACTTTGTATTCAGTTTAATATTGATCAGTTGGATGTTTCTTACTTAATCATTGCATCAACTTATATATATCAGTTCTATATTCAGTTTAGCATCTCATATTCATTATGTTCACCTTAATAGATAGTAGTGCATATCTCGCATACTCAGTACATTCGAAGTACTGATCGCATACCTCTTCTGCCTATATTTCTATATGATGTAGATTCAGATGCTTATTATCAGGATTCTAGTTAGGCAGATCACAACTACCAACCAACAAGTGATGAGTTCTCTTTATTCGATGATTCAAATCAATATGTAGTTCTAGTATTTTATTTCTATTCTTATGTATTAACTAAGGGAAGCAGGGCTATTTATAGTCAGTATTAGTAGAGGTTTCATAGACAATCAGTTAGAGTTATTGTATTTTGTCTATTTAGCTCTAGTTTCTTTTCAAATTACAGTTGTTGTAAACAAAACTTTATTTAGTAGTGTATTGAACTAGTTTATTCCATTATTATGTTTTTGCTCGGTCATTTGAGCTCTTATTCATGTTTATATTTAGTTGCCCATGACTTATGTTATTATCAAGGGTTAGCTTGGGATCACTTGTGACTCTAAGCACCATATTACAACTAGAAGGTAGTCTCGGGTCGTGACAGTAAGTCTCCTAAAGCCCCTCGGCCTAATTAAGAGGATATCGCCTTAAGTCTTTCTCAGACACTTGGATGTCGAATTTATTTGTTCATCCGTCAAAAGTCTCAAGTAAACTATCCTCTCTCGAGCTCAAGTTATTAGATGTTAGTTGGTAGAACAAAATTCTTGTTAATGAAACTTTTTTCTAATTTCTACCTCTATGGTTAAGTAGATCAAATACAAGAGAGTTTCTTTATAATAGTTATCAATTATTTTTAAAAATGCTAAGTATGAAAGGAACTTAATACACAATGATTACCCTTATTTTGAATAGATATTTTATTGTAAATCATTCACTATCATCCCTAATCTAAGTTTCATAATCCTAGCTATGAATTTGCTACTCATAACTAATGTAAGATAATAATTATAATAGCTTAAATTATTAGAGAAAATGAATGTAAGAGGAAGTAATTGAAATATTTGATTAAAGCAGCACTTGCAAGAGAATCTTGTTTGTTCAACAATAATCTTCTAAAACTGTAAAGTAAACACTAGAAACTAAGAACAATAAATTCTAGTTCTACTTCTAAGTCCTAATAGCTCTTCTAATAATTCATAATCCTAAAAACGTCATCAAAAGACACACACAATATATACTAATAGGGTCAAAATCCTAATTCCGATTGGACTCTGCATTAATTGAGTCAAAATTAGTCTGACGGACAAAGGGTGTCACCGCAAGGGGCATTGTGAGGAGCCCTGCCTCGCGGTGCGGGGCTCATCTCGCACTTGTCCACCTTTTGTTGAGTTTCTGAAGTTTAGTTTGTAGATAGGTGCGGCACGAGGCTCAACTCGTTGTCCTTCTTGGAGATGTCTTTGCTTCATTTTAGCCTAAATTACTACACGTTGCTTTCCAATCCATAATCTTTTCTTGTTGTTTTTGTCCTGAAAATGATCTAATCATGCCTAGTATCTCATCACAACACATCATCAATAAATACAAAGATATTCACAAGATTATATTCAGAACTTAACTAAAATATACGGGTTAAATGCATAAAATACGCTCAAATAAGTTGCATTTGTCATGAAACCAAACTTCAGAGACTGAAAACCACCTTAGGTTTGCAATGGGGCTCGCATGGCAACCCCTAAGGTCTGCGATGTGCCCTGCGGTGCACCCCCTATTTCTAAGTGTTTTATGCTCTAATAAGGTATATGACAACCCTCCTGAGATTATAAATTGGACAATATAAGCTCAAATAGTGTATGTTTGGTGGTAAAAGAACTCCCTACTAAACGTACTATTATTTTCATGGGAAGTGCTAAATGGCCAGAAAAAAAAGGGCCAGAATTTGGCAAGAAATGTAAAAAGTCTATAATATCCTTATTTTAATTTTTGCATTTATTCCCTCAATACTTTTCCCTCCAAAACAAAATTAACTTCTTTATATTTCCCAAACCCCTTGAACTACTAAAATACAAACTCATTGGCTGCCAAGAAAAATGAAAAGTGTTTTTGTGTATATTTTTTTGTGTGTATAGTTCATTTGATTTATTTTTAAAAATAAATATTGTTCACTTAATTAAAAAAATTGTACGCTTTAGATTAAAAAAATTGTAATATTTTTTTCATTACTATGCCATACAAATTAATAAATTATGTTCTACATATACAAAACATACACTCCCTCCTCTACCCCTCCCCCGAACGCAATTATGTTCATCATGTATCAATGCATACCTGTGAAAAATTATTTTTTTCGCTTAAAATAAAACTCTTTATTGAAGAAAACAATTAAATTTCTCATTAATAATAACTACAGATGATTATTTTATCTACTTACGATTATACTTAATTATTTTGTAATACAAATTTAATAAAATAAAGTAATTAAGCGTAGATTCAAAAAATTATAATTGATTTTTTTCTTTAAATATAATCAACTAAATAAATTAGTCTATATAATGGATGTTTTTCAAGAGAGAAAAACAATGTAATTTTGAAAATTAGATATTTATAAAAAAATAATTGATGATAAGACATTTATAACTATGCATGAATAATATATTATTTTTTTTATATTATAATCATTCCAAAAAAGAATTAACCTATATAGAAATTGGTAAAATTATTTCACTAATTTTAACCATGAATAAAAAATTCAGTTACTCCAATAATACTAATTAAGAGGATGTTTCAAAATAAAAAATAAAAAAATCACTCAATACCTAATTATCAATTATAATACTTTTAAATAGATGTACTTTATGTAGGACACTATAAAAGAATATTAGCCTAATGAAAGGCTAAGATCCTGTGTCAAACTATATTATACTAAGCTACTATAAGAAATGGTACTAATGTCATTTAATGACTAGTTTAAATAGACATGCTAAGGTCAAGAACCAAATAATTCAGGCTAATTGTTGAAAGGCAGTCGAAGATGCCGTTGGATTACCCAATAGTGTGGGCAGACCCGGATAGTAGAAGATTTTAACAATTATGCCAAGATTGTTCATTCTTGTAAAGGTTCCAAGTAGCGTGCCTATTCGATTTGGTTGATTTATGGTATCAGAGCCATGGATTTGTAGTAACTATAGGTAATATAGTTTGACACACTCTCAACATGAATATTATAAAGAGGCACTCTACTGTTAAAAATAGTAGAAAAGAAGAATATGATACACCTCAACATCTTGATCTTCTTAATAAATGGACTATTCCAAGAGTACCTCCCAAGATTATATATCATATGGGAACTTTTGAGAAACTTTGACTCAAACAAGTGGTTAAAACCACTGAAGAAACGCTTACTATTGATAGCGATCATGCTACTTTTAAATTATTATCTGAAAATGATTTAGCTTCTTACAAGGAAAATTACATATTTATGCATATTGGTTTAGTTCAGGTGGCTTTTAAGCCCCTCACCTTTAGAGGCTTACCTGAGAGTTTTATAGCAGCTCTAAGAGATGGAAGAAATAAGAATTGGGAAAAATCCCTTATAGGGACAATCCAAACAAGTCTTGCTTATGGACCAGTCTATTTTAATGCTTACCCGAATTTAAAGGTTTCTCTGCAGGACGAGAACTCTCTGAATGCTCTTTTACTTAATATTAAGCTTCATGGTTATGATTATATGCCAGGAACTGAAGTTGTTTGTATATGCTATAGAATTTATTATAAGCCTTTATATACTCTAAATCCTATGTGTAAAATGATTGATTATAAAAATGAAACTATTTTGATAGAAACCAATTTTGGAAAATCCAACGTTGTTACTAGATGACCAAGTCAGTGGGATGAAATTGATTTTCCACAAGAGTGGGTCATTGAAGGTGCAACACAACCCAAAAACAATATTAATGATGAAGTTTCAGAAGTAGAACAGTTAAATGATGGAACTGTTAAAATTAAGTTTTTTAATAATAGAATTGATAACTATAGTATAACTGCCAAACTATCTAGATCTACGTCATCATATATTTCTCCGATTGATTATATTGTGGAGATCCCTTCAAGAGCATCTACTTCTAAGATTAGAGAAAATTATAGATGTAATAATATTAAAATTGATGAAGATAATATTGCTAGACCCATACCAAGACCCAGTTCTGATATAGATATAACTGCGTCTGAGATGAATTTTTCTGATGGACTCTCTACATAGAAGTTATTTTATAATGACTGACAAACAAGTTGATTTTAGTCCAGGATCTCTTGCAAGAGAAAAAATTTCAAAAGAATTCTTGAAATCAAGATGGAAACCTTTCAAAAAATGGTTTTTCAAAAATTTTAATAAAGAAGAACAAATCAAGTTCCAGAAAGAATTTTATAAAGATCTTTCTTAATCAAAGCAAAATATTTTGATTGCTTTTGTACCTTGGTTTATGGCCAAATATGTTGATAATTATATCTCTGTCATAGAAAGAGATTTTACATTAAGTAATGGAGAAACTACCAAATCTATCTTTCCTCCTTTACGGTCCTTTCAAATTGAGAAAGATGAAAAAATTATTTATTTTAAATCTTTAGCTAAGTTATTTGAAGAAAATACAGCTCTTCCTACTGCTCAGCATATTAATATTATGATCAAGCAGAAAAATTATGCTAACATTTAAATGAATAATTTAGAAGAACAAATTATTTCTATTCACGATAGGATTGATAAATTACTTTCTGAGATTAAGTCGAACACTAAAGGTAAGGAGAAAATAGAAACTACTAGTGTTCACCCCCCCCCAGAGGTAAAAGATTTCAAATTTAAAAACCTCTCGGATCTAGAAAGCTTTCTAGAGAAAAAATTTAAGGGAATAAGTCTAAAACCCTTAAGCAATGATGATTTAGATAACCCTGATGATAATCATGAAGAGGAAATCTCGGATGAGATTAATAAAATCTCAAAAAAATTTGCTAGAAAACATGTCCAAAGGATGTATTACTATCCAAGGCCCACTCCTCAGGATGTGCTATTAAACGAGCATGAGCACATTATAACTAATAGTTATAATGGTAAAGAGATTCATGAGTGGAATATTGATGGTTACACAGATAGACAGATTTATACAACTGTACAAAGAATGCTCATGTATAGTACTATATGTAAGGCGAATAAAAAGAGTAATAAAACGATAGGTGATATGATAACCGCAGGATTTACCGGCCAACTAAAAGGTTAGTGGGATAATTATTTAAATCCTGAAAAGCATAATAAGATTCTCCAGGCTGTTAAACAAGAAAGGGAACAAGGTGTCACTCAAAATGTTGTTTATACTCTTGTTCTTAATATTATAGAACATTTCTCAGGAAGATGGTCTGATAATAGCGAGACCATAAGGACTATGCTTCAGAATCTCAGATGAAAGACTCTTACATCTTTCAGATGGTATAAAGAAGTTTTTCTAAGTAGAGTGATGGAATTACCATAATGTAATAGCTCTTATTGGAAATCAAAATTTATAGATGGATTACCACCTCTCTTTGCTGAAAGGGTTAGAAAAGCTCTTAGAGGAGATAATCATAGTATCCTCTATGATAATTATACCTATGGAAAACTTAAAAGTGCATGTGTACAAGAAGAATTATCCTTGTGCAACGAAATTAAGCTAAATCAACAGATTAAAAGGCACCATCTTAATGAAAGACAGCAACTTGGAGAATTTTGTGAACAATTCGCTTTAGATATTCTGAAGCCATCCTCCAAGGAAAAGAAAATTAATAAGTATTCTTCCAAAAAGGATTTTAAAAGAAAAAAAAAGAAGAATTGAAAAGAAAGAAAAAAGAGCAGAGACTCATAAAGGAAAAAGGAGATTTAATAAATATCGGGCAAGATTCAATAAATCTGACACTTGCCACAAATGTGGAAGATTTGGTCATTATGCTAGAGACTACAGGGTCAAAGAAAAGATTAAAACCCTTGATATTGATGAAAGCATCAAAGATTCTTTATGTAAGATCCTTTTAAATTCTGAATCTGATGAGACAGATTATGAATATAGCAGTCTTGAGTAATCCTCTACATATGAAGACTTGAGAGCACTTCACCAAGAGGATTGTATGTCATCAGAAAATGAATGCATGCTATGTCAACAAGGGGAAACTTGTGATAACAAGGAAGGAGATGATCTTTATAAGATCTATTCTCAATTTAAGGAATTAAGCATTAATGTTATTGATAATGAAAAAATTATAGAACTCTTCATGATAGTAAAGGATCCAGAAATAAGAGCTCAAATTATTGATAAGGCAAGCGGAGCTACTACATCAAAAGGGGAGGATGATATTCCCACGAAAGAAGGTTCATATACCATGTCTGAAGTCAAGAAATTACTTCAGGAAAAAAGGAAGCTAATAAGCACTCCTACTACTATCCAAGACCTAAAAGAAGAGATTAATAATCTCAAGAACGATATTCAAATTCTAAAAAATAAGAATGTTATTATTGAAGATAGGATACTATGACTATCTCCTCTAAGAGCTTTTCTAACCCTTTGAGCAAAGAAAGCAGGTAATCCATCTATAAATTTTGATTTCCAATGGGAGCTATTACATTCTAGTAATTCCATCACTCTACTTAGAAAAACATCTTTATACCATCTGAAAGATGTAAGAGTCTTGCATAAGAGATTCTGAAGCATAGTCCTTATGGTCTCGCTATTATCAGACCATCTTCCTGAGAAATGTTCTATTATATTAAGAACAAGAGTATAAACAGCATTTTGAATGACACCTTGTTCCCATTCTTGTTTAACAGCATGGAGAATCTTATCACGCTGTTCTGGATTTAATTAATTATCCCACCAACCTTTTAGCTGGCCAGTAAATCCTACGGTTATCATATCAGCTATCATTTTATCACTATTTTTATTCGCCTTACAGATAGTACTATACATGGCATTCTATGTACAGTTGTATAAATCTGTCTATCTATGTAACCATCTATATTCCACTCATAAATCACTTTACCATTATAACTATTAGTTATAATGTGCTCATGCTCTTCAAATAGCACATCCTGAGGAGTGGGCCTTGGATAGTAATACATCCTTTGGACAGGTTTTCTAGCAAATTTTTCTGAGATCTTATTAATCTCTTCCGAGATTTCCTCTTCATGATTATCAACAGGGTTATCTAAATCATCATTGCTTAAGGGTTTTAGATTTATTCCCTTAAAAAAAATTTCTAGAAAGCTTTCTAGATCCGAGAGATTTTTTAATTTGAAATCAGTTACCTCTGGGGGGCTGAACACTAGTGGTTGCTATTTTCTCCTTATCTTTAGTGTTCGACTTAATCTCATAAAGTAATTTATCAATCCTATCATGAATAGAAATAATTTGTTCTCCTAAAATACTCATATAAATGTTAGCATAATTCTGCAGCTTTATCATAATATTTATATGCTGAGCAGTAAGAAGAGCAGTATTATCTTCAAATAACTTAGCTAAAGCATTAAAATAAACAAGTTTTTCATCTTTCTCAATTTGAAAGGACTGTAAAGGAGGAAAGATAGATTTGGTAGTTTCTCCATTACTTAATGTAAAATCTCTTTCTATGACAGAGATATAGTAATCAACATATTTGGCCATAAACCAAGGTACAAAAGCAATCAAAATATTTTTCTCTGATTCAAAAAGATCTTTATAAAATTCTTCTTGGAACTTGATCTGTTCTTCTTTGTTAAAATTTTTGGAAAACCATTTTCTGAAAGATTTCCATCTTTATTTCAAGAATTCTTTTGAAATTTTTTCTCTTGCCAGAGACCCTGGACTAAAATCAACTTGTTTGTCAGTCATTATAAAATAACTTCTATGTAGAGAGTCCATCAGAAAAATTCATCTCAGACGCAGTTATATCTATATCAGAACTGGGTCTTGGTATGGGTCTAGCAATATTATCTTCATCAATTTTAATATTATCACATCTATAATTTTCTCTAATCTGAGAAGTAGATGCTCTTGAAGGGATCTCCACACTATAATCAATAGGAGAAATATATGATGAAGTAGATCTAGATAGTTTGGAAGTTATACTATAGTTATCAATTCTATTATAAGAAAACTTAATTTTAACAGTTCCATCATTTAACTGTTCTACTTCAGAAACTTCATCATTAATATTGTTTTTGGTTTGGGCTGCACCTTCAATGACCCACTCTTGTGGAAAATCAATTTCATCCCACTGAATTGGTCGTCTAGTAACAACCTTGGATTTTCCAAAATTGGTTTCTATTAAAATAGTTTCATTTTTAAAATCAATCATTTTACACATATGATTTAGAGTATATAAAGGCTTATAATAAATTCTGTAGCATATGTAAACAACTTCAGTTCCTGGCATATAATCATAACCATGGAGCTTAATATTAAGTAAAAGAGCATTAAGAGAGTTCTCGTCCTGCAGAGAAATCTGTAAAGTCGGGTAAGCATTAAAATAGCCAGGTCCATAAGCAAGACTTGTTTGGATTGTCCCTATAAGGGATTGTTTCCAATTCTTATTTCTTCCATCTCTTAGAGCTGCTATAAAACTCTCAGGTAAGCCTCTAAAGGTGAGGGGCTTAAAAGCCACATGAACTAAACCAATATGCATAAATATGTAACTTTCCTTGTAAGAAGCTAAATCATTTTCAGATAATAATTTAAAAGTAGCATGATCGCTATCAATAGTAAGCGTTTCTTCAGTGGTTTTAACCACCTGTTTGAGTCCAAGTTTCTCAAAAGTTCCCATCTGATATATAATCCTGGGAGGTACCCTTGGAATAGTCCATTTATTAAGAAGATCAAGATGTTGCGGTGTATCATATTCTTCTTTTCTACTGTTTTTAACAGTAGAGTGCCTCTTTATAATATTCATGTTAAGAGTGTGTCAAACTATATTACCTATAGTTACTACAAATCCATGGCTCAGATACCATATATCAACCGGATCGAATAGGCATGCTACTAGGAACCTTTATAAGAACGAACAATCCTGGCATAATTGTTAAAATTTTCTACTATCCAGGTCCACCCACACTATTGGGTAATCCAACGGCATCTTCGACAGCCTTTCAACAATTAGCTTGAATTATTTGGTTCTTGACCTTAGCTTGGCTATTTAAACTAGTCGTTAAATGACATTAGCACCATTTCTTATAGTAGCTTAGTATAATATAGTTTGACACAGGATCTTAGTCTTTCATTAGTCTAATATTCTTTTAAACAAAATTAAAAAATAAGTACCTGAAATTGGAGTCCAATTCGATCTTGAATGTAGAAACCACACTGAAAGCTTTTATTATTGAAATTTACTGGAAGAGTACAAACTAGGGAGAGAGTATTACAGACTAAAGGGAGAGAGAGGGGGTTTTCTGAAACCTGCCTCTTACCTAAGGAAATGTAACCCTTTTTTATTTCTTGTATATATGATGCTATTATATCCGATTTAGAAATCGCTCCTTTCTTCATTTGAAGTTTCCTGGCTATCTGCTTGAATGGACTGTGATTATCTATTTGAGAGTCTGGCTCTTCTTTTTTGTATGTATCAATACTTACTATAATTGAATCTATTATCTCTTGTCCATGATATTTTCCTTTAGGATCTTTTTGTATCAAGTTATTCCAGAATTTTGTATAAAAAATTCTTTGAAGACAAGGGAATCCCTCCTTGGTGTTATGAACTTTCACTGTCCATTTCATAATCCAGGGGATAGAGAATTCTATGAAAAAAACACATTATGGACATTCCTTCAAAATAGATATTATCTTTCTCCATGCTTATTAATTTTGGAGATACGTCAACCCATTGAGCGTATAAACTCTTATAAGGTTCTGGTAGGATATTTACAGAAGGACCGTATAAAGTCCACCATTGGCGAAACCAATTTGGTATCTGTTGCTTGAATACATGCAACCATATCTTAATAAACCACGAATGCTTCTTATTAGCATTTTCATATAAAATGGCTTTATGAAAGCCATCCATATAATCCCAATAATTATATTTAATCGGAATCCTTTGTTCATGATGGATATAATCTCTTTCCTTTAAAGTACTAATTCCGCATTCCTCTGGAGAAATAATTTTCTTAATTATTAATTTTGAAAAGTTATAAAAAAAATTTGTATTGGCTGGGTAAAAGTGCTGGAATTCTCCAGACCCTGTTGCTGAGAGTATTATCTCGTAGTGCATCCTGTATTTATAAGCAGGAGTAGTGTATGATACTGAGTCTAGGTACCTGTGCATTATCTGCCAGGGATCATCTTTCCATTTAAGGTCATTTTGTTCAAGAAGAAGTATTACTTCTTTATTATCATTTTGATCAAATATTTCTACATTCTCGTCATCTGTAAGAACTGTAGAGTATAATTGAGGAGCCTCATTTTTCTCTTGTTTGGATTTTATAAAATCCATAAATTCTTTGTACATGGGGTGATCAGTATTAAGATCTAAGGTATTAGCAATATTAGCTGCTATTAATTTTTGGTTTCCCATTTGGACAAGGATATTACCTCTGCCTGGATTCATCGATGGCATCAGCCAGTCACACCACAGACGATGAATGCATGGCAGGAGAAGCCCAGAGTATACACAGCAATGAAGAAATGGATATTGAAGCACTTCTACAACAACTCTAGCAGCGAGTGGAGGAATCCTCCAGTAAACAATCCTGCAAAGGAAAAGAAAAGATTTAGTGGAAAGAAGACACCACACGAAATTATTAGGGAAATAGGACAAACTACTTTAATAAAGTAGATTCTTTTTAAAAGATAAGATAGGTCGTGATAAGGTGTCGTCCACGTTTTCTTTAAGGCCACAAGTGTTTGTCGGCCATATTTCTTTTTATTTTTAAAGGCCACTGTTTGTCGGTCATTTTTTCCTATAAAAGGGTTTCATTTCCTTAGGTAAGAGGCAGGTTTCAAAAAAAACCCTCTCTCTCCCTTTAGTCTGTAATATTCTCTCCCTAGTTTGTAATCTTTCAGTAAATTTCAATAATAAAAGCTTTCAGTGTGGTTTGTACATTCAAGATCGATCTGGACTCCAATTTCAGGTACTTATTTTTAATTTTGTTTAAAAGAATATTAGCCTAATGAAAGGCTAAGATCATGTGTCAAACTATATTATATTAAGCTACTATAAGAAATGGTGCTAATGTCATTTAATGACTAGTTTAAATAGCCATGCTAAGGTCAAGAACCAAAAAATTCAGGCTAATTGTTGAAAGGCTGTCGAAGATGCCGTTGGATTACCCAATAGTGTGAGCGGACCCGGATAGTAGAAGATTTTAACAATTAGGCCAGGATTGTTCATTCTTGTAAAGGTTCCTAGTAGCATGCCTATTCGATCCGGTTGATATATGGTATTAAGAAGATGCTTCAAAATAAAAATAAAAATAAAATCATATGCATATGTATGTATTGTATATGTTTATAGATATTTAGGCCCAATTTTAATTAAATAATCAATAAAATCATATATATATATATATAATCAAAAAATTCTACTAACTTTAATTATGAGGATTGAAGAGTATATAACTTGAACAATAAAATGATTACAAATTCATATACAATGTATAATTCTTGATTTGATATAACTTAAACAGTCATTATTAAAATTATTTAAATATATGATTTAAATTTATTTAGAGAAGATGTTGTTTATACACTTGTTCTTACAATTTTAGAACATTTTAATGGTCGTTATACTAATCAGCAGGAAACTATTAGAACTTTGCTGAATGGTCTTAGATGCAGGACATTCATTGATTTCAGATCCACTATATGAAGTGTTTGTCTGATTCCAATCTCTTTCCTCAATAAGAACATCTTGAAATTTTAAAACACATTTAACAATAGTAAGCATTTCATGTGCTACCGTAGCATATTTCTTTTGAGCTTCAGTCCATTTTCCAGAATGAAAGCGAATTAAATATTCAGTTTTGTCATGGGGATTAACTTGTTTTAAAATTCCACCATAACCAATATTAGAAGCATCAGTTTCTATAATCTTTTTCCATGAAGGATTCGCTAGTGTTAAACAAGGCAAATCATTAATTTTTTGTTTGACAAATTTACTAAATTAGTATGACTATCGGTCCAAGGTTCTTTATAACCCTTTTTTAATCTATCAAATAAAGGAGCCAAATCTCTAGATAATTTTTTATAAAAAGGAGAAATATAATTTAAACTCCCTAAAAATCTCTGCAATTGAGTTCTATCTGAAATAACATCAGGAAACTTTGATGCAAAGTCTATAGATCTCTGTATAGGAGTTATCTTTCCTTGACAAATAAGATGCCCTAGAAATCTTACTTCAGTTTGAAATAAATTCATTTTTGGTTTTGATATAACTAAACCATTTTGAATCACAACCTTTTTAAATATATCTAAATGCTTAATATGCATTTCAAATGTTTTTGAATAAACAAGAATATCATCTTTTGTTTTTGAATATAAAGATGGGAGTGGAAAAATTGTTAAAGTTATTTATCCTCCTCAATCATCTTTTGTTTTGGCAAATAATACTAGTATAACTTTTGAAGCCTTTCAAAGATTTATTGATAAAGAGGTTGCAGAAGTAACCATAGTTGAAATAAATAAAATTATTTCTCAAAACAATTATTTGGGTTTATATGTTAAAGTACTTGGTGAACAGATTAGTTTTCTTGACAAAAAATTAGATAATTTGTCTTCTTTGATAAAAGAAATTAGTAATAGCAAAAAGACATCTGACCTAGCTTCTACTTCTAAAGAGGTTCCAGATGCTCCAGTTGCCGTTGCTAATATTCAAAGACCCCCTGAAATTCAGGGATTTAAATTTAAAAATGATTTAGAAGAACTTCTTGATGGAAAATTTAAAAAATTAAATCAAAAATTTGGTAATTTAAGTTTGCAACCTATTAATCTTTCTGAAGATTTTGCAGAAAAGATTGAAAAATCAGGTGATCATAAAGAAGAGATTTTTTCTGAAATTAATAAATTAAAAGGTTATTTTAAAAATAATAAATTTGCTGATAGACCTCGGATGCAGACTTATTATTATAATAGACCAACTCCTCAAGATGTTCTTATTGAGGAAAGAGATTGGAATTAGACAAATACTTCATATGGTGGATCTGAAATTTATGAATGGAATTTGGATGGCTTAACTGATAGACAGTTAACTATTTTGGTTCATCGGATGTTGATGTATGCAACAATTTGCAAAAGTGTTAATAACACAGATAGAAATATTTGTAAAATGATTGTTGCAGGTTTCACTGGTCAATTAAGAGGCTGGTGGGATAATTATTTATCGGTTGAAGAAAAGGCTATGATTGTAAATGCCAGAGCAACTGATGGAGGAGTTGATAACCTAGGTATGACTCTTGTTGCTAATAGAGAAGATGTTGTTTATACACTTGTTCTTACAATTTTAGAACATTTTAATGGTCGTTATACTAATCAGCAGGAAACTATTAGAACTTTGCTGAATGGTCTTAGATGCAGGACATTAAGTGATTTCAGATGGTATAAAGATACTTATTTAAGTAGGGTTATGGAATTACCCGAAAACAAATATTCTCATTGGAAAGCTAAATTTATAGATGGGCTTCCACCATTATTTGCAGAACGAGTAAGGAAAGTTTTGCGAGGAAATATGCCAGAAATTCCATATAGTGAACTGACATATGGAAAATTAATAGGAATATGTACACAAGAAGGATTAAACTTGTGTAATGAATTGAGATTATCCAGACAACTTAAGATGGATAAGTTAAAGGAAAGAAATCAAATGGGAGATTTCTGTACTCAGTTTGGGTTACCAGACATATCTGGGAAAAATAAAAAAAAAAAGGATTATCGTGCGGATGAAAGTCAGTTTAAGAAAAGAAGATCTAAAAGAAGATCTAAAGAAGAAAGGGAAGCTAGAAAAAGCTATCGAAAAGAAAGAAGATTTGCCAAAAATAGATCTAAAAGAGATTTGGCAAAAATCAAATGTTATAAATGTGGAAAGTATGGACACATTGCTCCAAATTGTAAGCTTGAAAAGCTTAAAGCATTAGAATTAGATGATGAGTTATATGATAGAATTCATGGTTTGTTATACACTTCTGGTTCTGAATCAGATTATGGTTCGGTAAGTGAGTCAGAAGAAGAAGTTGATTTACTCGATTTCTCAGATGATGATAAGGTTTGTGACAATACTTGTAATACTTGTCAAGATGATAATTGTGTTTGTGAAAAATGATGAATTTTATAAATTGCAGGCTCAATTTCAAGATTTAAATGTAAATACTATCACTTCTGATAATGTGATAGAACTTTTGAAAGAGGTAACTGATAGCAAACTTCGGGAAAAGATTATTGGTCTGGCAGAAACGTCTGGATCAAGTTTTTCAAAAAATTTTGAAAAACCCAGAAGCTTTGAGTATCAGGCTCCTTATTCAATAAATGAAGTTAATAACCGGTTAAATAAAAAATCAAATGTTCCGGTAAGAAATTCTTCTTTTGATGATTTAAAATATGAGATTGAAAATCTTAAAAGAGAAATTAAATCTTTAAAACAAAATCAAATGATTTGTGATCATAGGATATCTCAGGTAGAGAAATTTAATTCTTTAACTGAAGTATCTAATGACAAAGGAAAAAATATTGTGGTAGAAGAAGAAGAACCACAAGAAGTTTTTGAAAAAATCAATTTAGAAAATAATTATTTTCTTGGAATGATGCAAGTTATTACTGCTCATAAATGGTATGTTAAATGTACTATTCTAATTGATAATAGTTTTTCCATAACTGATATTGCTATGATTGATAGTGGTGCAAATGCTAGTTGCATTCAAGAAGGATTGATTCCTTCAAAATATTTTCAAAAAACTACTCATACAGTTAAATCTGCATCTGGACATGCTTTAGATATAAAGTATAAATTGTCTAATGTAAGTATTTGCCAAAATAAAGTGTGTATTCCTCATTTCTTCTTTTTGGTAAAAAATCAGTTATATCCTCCAATTATACTTGGAACTCCGTTTATAAATGCTATATATCCTTTTACTCATATTGATTCTAAAGGATTTTCTGCAGGAACTGATGATAAAAAAGTCAGTTATACTTTTATCACTAATCCTATTTCTAAAGAAATTAGTGCTTTAATTGATATGAAGTAAAAGCATGCTGATACTCTGCAATTAGAGTGTTATAGCATGAATATATTTGAAACTCTAAAATCTGTGAAAGTTCAAGAAAAGATTAGATTAATCTCTGAGCAGCTTTCTGTTGATATTTGTGCTGATCACCCTAGTGCTTTTTGGGATAGAAAAAAGCATATAGTTACTCTTCCATATGAAGAAGATTTTGTGGAGGAAAATATTCCTACTAAATCTAGACCTTGTCAAATGAATGCAGAATTAGTTGAATTTTGCAAAAAGGAAATTGATAATTTGTTACAAAAGGGTTTGATAAAACCGTCTAAATCTCCTTGGTCTTGTACTGCTTTTTATGTTAATAATGCAGCTGAAAAGGAAAGAGGTGTCCCAAGATTGGTGATAAATTATAAACCTCTTAATAAATATTTAAAATGGATTCGTTATCCCATTCTAATAAAAAGGATTTATTATCTAGATTATATGATGCTAATATCTTTTCAAAGTTTGATTTAAAATCTGGTTATTGGCAAATTCAGCTATTTAAAGAACATTCTTATAGAACTGCCTTTAATGTGCCTTTTGGTCAATATAAATGGAATGTAATGCCATTTGGTTTGAAAAATGCGCCTTCTGAATTTCAGAAAATAATGAATGATATTTTTAATCCTTATATGGATTTCATCATTGTTTATATTGATGATATTCTTGTTTATTCAAAAACATTTGAAATGCATATTAAGCATTTAGATATATTTAAAAAGGTTGTGATTCAAAATGGTTTAGTTATATCAAAACCAAAAATGAATTTATTTCAAACTGAAGTAAGATTTCTAGGGCATCTTATTTGTCAAGGAAAGATAACTCCTATTCAGAGATCTATAGACTTTGCATCAAAGTTTCCTGATGTTATTTCAGATAGAACTCAATTGCAGAGATTTTTAGGGAGTTTAAAATTATATTTCTCCTTTTTATAAAAATTTATCTAGAGATTTGGCTCCTTTATTTGATAGATTAAAAAAGGGTTATAAAGAACCTTGGACCGATAGTCATACTAATTTAGTAAAATTTGTTAAACAAAAAATTAATGATTTGCCTTGTTTAACACTAGCGAATCCTTCATGGAAAAAGCTTATAGAAACTGATGCTTCTAATATTGGTTATGGTGGAATTTTAAAACAAGTTAATTCCCATGACAAAACTGAATATTTAATTCGCTTTCATTCTGGAAAATGGACTGAAGCTCAAAAGAAATATGCTACGGTAGCACATGAAATGCTTACTATTGTTAAATGTGTTTTAAAATTTCAAGATGATTTATATAATCAGAAGTTTTTAATAAAAACTGATGCTCAAGCAGTTAAATTTATGTTTAATAAAGACTTTAAACATGATGCTTCAAAATTGATATTTGCTAGGTGGCAAGCACAGTTGGCACCTTTTGATTTTGAAATTCTTTATAAGAAAGGAAGTGAAAACTCCTTACCAGATTTCTTATCAAGAGAATTTTTACAATGAATTCCTCTTACATAAATGTTTTCATAGATAATTCTTGTTTGATAGCAATTTTGCAAGTGATAAATCTTCCGAGAGACTTAAAAGAAGTAATTATTGATAAGATAATTAGTGATATTGTAAGAGAAGATTTCTCAATCTTTAATTATGATGATAGATCATATGAATCAGATGATTATGTCTATGATAGATTTATTTATGAAGACTTATCAGATGATTAATATTATAATTGTAGGATGGAATCCTCTAATTCTAGAGGAAAAAGTAGAGGAAGAGGGGGAAGATTTCCTCCGTCTCAACAGAGATCATATTCTCAGGCGTCCTCATATGGATCGTCCTCTCAGACTTCTCCAGTGATACAAATGGGGAAAAGAACTTTGGTGAATGAGAAGATTTCTCAAACAGCATCATCAATACATCTGGAAGATATTCCAGAAAATAATCCTTTATATGCTCAAATACAAGCATATTTAGGAAAACAAAAGCAAAAAGATACTTTTGCTTCAATTGCACAAGAGGACAATGATGATATCAAGTCCTATGAAAGAGCTAGCAAAAGAGAAATGATATTTCTTGTAGAAAACTCTGAAATTCAGAGGAAAGATGAGCCATGGAAGATATTCCAAAGGTATTTGATTAATAACTTATATTATCCGGGTGAATCATATAAAACCCGATCGTATTATGAAACGATCTTAAAGGAAACAGGTAGTGCAGATTTTCAACATTTTTTGGGTTATAACTCGAGTGAAAATGTTTATAACTTTTCCAAAATAATTATTAAGCAGGTGATAACCATTGAAGAATGGGGAATATCTACCATGAAAGAAAGGCAGATTAGCATTAATAATGCTAAAATGAGTTTCACTTATTGGGATTATATCCAGGCGTTTGATAAAGTTTTTTATTATAACAATGAAAGACACAAACATACTTGGTTTGTGAAGATTTGTGCGAAGATATTTGGACAAACTCTACCCAATTGGTTTTTACAATGGTGGTCATACCACGGTCCTACAGTCAAAATATTGCCTGAACCATTCCTTAAGTTATACAAAGAATGGGTAAAAGTATCTCCAAAATTATCAGAGATTTATCAAACATATCATATCTGTTATTTGGATTATATTGACCATATTTATTTCTTTATTGAATTTTCTATTCCTTGGATCCAAAATGGACCCCTGAACTGGACTTTACTCCAGAACAATCCCTTGCTTATACAGGGTGTTTTATAATAATTTCTGGGATAAGCTCATTAAAAGAGACCCAAAAACAAAAGCTTTATATGGCCAAGAATTAATTAGTGAAATTGAAACAAGAATTCAGGAGTACTCAAAGATTCCTATGAAAGAAATAATTGAGATAGTTCAGTACGACATATGGCTCGTCGTATTTCAGTTCAAGAAGGAAATAAAGATGAAATGATCGAGAGATATCTTGAAGAAGTAAAAAGAAATTTACTCCAAACAATCAATCAATTTGATAAATCTGACACTTCAATGAGAAGTGAGACAAGTAATGATGATACAGTGGCCACAGATGCTCAGCCACTAGAACCAGAGGACATAATGACCGAAGACTCCTTGAAAAGGGCAGATAAGCTAATTAGAGAAATCAGAGGAAAAGACAAAGAGTAATAGCCACCGGGGGACCCAATAAAACAGTAGATTTACTGTAACAAGGCACTAGAAACAGTGCAAGGACCCAGATAAGGGACCAGTACTGTACATAAAGTAGATTCTAAATTTTGCTATTTATAGGGCTTTACCTTCAGTAGGAAAGGCAAGTCTTTTTTAGATTCAGTTTTATTCCTCTCTCTAGATTGTAAAAATTTTCTTGTATCATACATCTAAAAATATATAAAATCTTCAAATTTTTGGAGGCAACCGGCGGAGTCTAAAGCCGAAGGTACTTATTTTATTTTAGTATTATTATTTCTGTTTAAAGACCGGACAATGTCCGGCTAAGTTATTTCATATCTATGTTAAATATCTAACTTTTGAACTATGTTAACTATGAATATATACTAGACTCAATTTAGGTATGAAATAAACTTTTGTTTTGTTCATTTTGACTTGGTTTCGAGATGGTGGTACAGTCAGATTTAAGGTACTGTTTTTAGTGGTTCCGACTAGCAAAGTTGAGAGGTGTAAGTCCCTGTTAAAAGGAGTTAAAGAAGGAGCAGAAGTATCCCGGTCAGAACCTGCTGGTTAATGAACTACTCTAAATGGTATTTAGATCTTGACAGGCCCTTTGCTCGGGTAAAAGAGGTTTAGCCTTAAACCATACAGTCATCATGATTAAGACAAAAATTTATTTTATATTTCGATTGTATGTCCCTTGTACGGGTACTTCAATTGCTTGATCTAAAGTTGTTATGGCGGATTACCGCCCGACAGCTTCGATCCTGTTATTGGTACTGGAAGATTTGATGATAGATCTACAATATATTCTAGACAATCCTTCTCAGAATTGAGAAGACCGATGGTAAGTCATATTTCTCCAATTGAGCCAGTTTATAAAATGGCTAGAAATCGAGCAGCTTCTTTGCATACTTTGTCAACAAATAAGCCAGAGTATAAGGGAAAAGCTTCTGAGGTAATTAAAGTTGATCCTCAGACAAATATTGTACAGGTTGTTAATACGCAGGGTGATATCCTCACTGCTTCTCAAATAGGTGATATACCTACAAATTCTGAAACATTTATATATAATGGAATATAAGTTGTTATAAACCAAGGTACAAAATACATAATTTGATTATGCAATGCACAAGTTTCATAGAATTCTTGAGAAATATTATGCATAGCTTCTTTATTATAAAAAGTAAAAAACCAAGTTTTAAACTGATTCCATTTCTTTGAACAATAAAATGATTACAAATTCATATACAATGTATAATTCTTGATTTGATATAACTTAAACAGTCATTATTAAAATTATTTAAATATATGATTTAAATTTATTTAAATATAATAATTGATAAAATTACTTAATTAGAGATTATATTAATACTTAATAAATATAAGTATTCATTCTCAAATTATCAAATAGGCATAACACATGGACGCGAAACTACAACATTGGTACATGATTCTCTTGGGTTGCTATGAACTAGGGTCAATGCGTATAAACTATATGACTTTTACAATTTTTATAATGTATTGATAATATTTAAATATAAAAAATTTAAAATAATTTTTATAATATGTCGATTTCTAACATATTGTTTGATCTTTATAAAATATATTTGGTTTAATTTTGTACTAAAAAAATAATTCATATAGGGATATATGATCCATGTCGATTTCTAACATATTGTTTGATCTTTATAAAATATATTTGGTTTAATTTTGTACTAAAAAAATAATTCATATAGGGATATATGATCCATCTCACAAAGTTCGGTAGCATATTTGACACTTCTCACAGGTAATTTTTTTTTTACTTTTTTATTTCAACGATTAATTTCAGTCTTAAATATCTTATTTGTGGATTTATTCGCTTATCATTATCTGAATTTTTTTTTTTAATTTTTAATTTTGAAAAAGATGAAAAATAAAAAGAAAGAATGAGAATGGAATAAAAGAGAGAAAAGAAAAAAAAAAATTAAAACTATTTTCTTTTGCAGTCATATTTGTAATTTTTTTTTTTTGTAGTTGCGAAAAAATTGACGTACCTATGCTAGACTTTACAAGAAGATGAGTGTGAGTTAAAATTATTTTGAATTTAATTTTATGAGTGAGCTTATTTTGTAATTTAAATTTTATTTTCTAATTATCAATTAAAATTTTGTATTCTTTATAGATTTTTAATTAGAAAAGGGAAAAAAATAAAAGAAAAAAATACATACGTATTGGCCTTTGGCCATTTTACAACATTTCTAAAAGAAATTAAAAGTCATATATGTATGGAAGTTAGAGAAATATGAAAATTACTCAATTTCCCATGTATTGGAAAGCTTTCTCATTTATAAAACATAATTAGTAAATATATTAATAAAAAAAAAGTAAATTTGACAATGAAGGGTACAATTATCAAAAAGAAAATCAGTTTATAGTGTGAATATGTATTTGGGCTATTACGGCCAAATTTTTTTGGCCAAAAGGATTTTCCTTATTTTCATATGCTTTATTTATCATCTTGTTTTCTCAAAAACAAAAATCCAAATAAAATTTCGAAAAGAGTTTGTCCTAAACTCTATGTGCAAACACTAGTTAAAAATAATATTTTTCTGGATAATTGAAAAACAAATTTATTTTATTTTTTAAAGAATAAAAAGATTATTTAATTTAATAATCACAATTCACAAATAGAGTAATCCCACAATGCAGTGTCACAAATTAGCTGCATTGTGCAAAAATGCAGAGTTCTTTGGACACTGAAAAACCCATTTCAAGTGGATCCATAACAAGGTCAGACTCGGTCGGGTTTCTAATCGGTCAAAGGGTCCATTTTGTCGGGGATACCCGCCGGATCGGAACTGTGAAGTCCGTCGGAGCAGTAGAAGGCTATGGGGGAAACTGGGTCGGTGTTGATTGGGATAATGGCGACGGTAAGCATGATGGTTCACATAACGGGGTTCGCTATTTCGAAGCTCAAGGTCCAAAATCGGCTTCATTCGTACGACCGCACAATCTTAGCTCCGGTTTCCCACTCCTGAAGGCCCTTGAGTTAAGGTATCATGGAGAATCCACTAAAGAAGAAGAAGGTAAAATTAACTGTAATTGATAATTGCTGTCATGGTTTCGGCAATACTCTTTTTCTTTATTCCAGTATTGCCATTTTCTTTTGTGCTTAATTTTTGGGTGCCGAAGACTTTTGCTTTCGCTTTTTTTATTTTCTTATTACAGTGATGATTAATTTCATAGGATACGAAAGAAATTACCCTGTGTTCTTGTTTCTGCTCGGATCTGAGACCTCATGGTTCTCAACCCACTTCATTGATAGGTAGGCCACACCCTTGGTGATGAATATGAAATTGTAGAAGTAGTATGTTAAGCTTAGTTTGTTCTTTCTTTTCAATGTGTTTGCATGTGTAATTTTTTTTTTATGACCGTGGTGTCATGGCCAGCTGGATACCTCCTAGCACGTACCAGGTAACTCCGGCCACCAAGGTTAGAATAGATGGGAAGAATCAACTAGTGTTTTTCGTCTGTTCTGAGTTTTGAACTTGAGACCACAGGGTTTTGAACCTGAGACCTCAAGGTTCTCAACCACTTCATTGACCACTAGGCCACATTCTTGGTGCACATGCGTATTTTATTTTGTTTTCCCATTTATTCTTAGAAAATAAAATGCTTTTTTCTTATCAAAATAAAATTAAATGTTTTAAGAGTTGCCTTTTAGGTTCTTTTGGCAAAATAGAATTGCGCTGAAAGATATGTGATTTAACCACATCAAAAACAAAAAAGAGATGTGATTTAACTCTGTTAAAGGAAAGATTACGTGTATCTGAATCAACAACTAATATAGTTCGTCAAGTGAACAAGCCAGCCAATCTCACTGTGTAGTTTCAGAAAACGTAGGAGCTAGGAGTCACTCTTCCAGTATCTCAACTATACCTACTAAATGAAGCATGGACTGTTAGTTTCTTGGGATCGGAAGCTAAGCTTTTCAGTGATGGTTTCTATTTGGCTCCAGATTTTACCTTAACTTTGGAACTTGTTGAACAAAGACATCGTTCTTTGAGCAATTATATACTTCTTTAATTTTTTCTTTTGCATTATGCTCCAGATGAGATGTATGTTCTTTCTGCGTCAAACAAAAGGGTTTCTATTGAGCTGCTGGGTAAAGATAAAATTCAAAACAAGCTGAGTCAATTTGAGGAGTTGACAAGTGCATCACTTGCTTATTTAGGGGTTAGCTCAGCTGGACCCCCAGGTCATATCAATACGACTATACCAAGTAATTATGTGCTTCTCCACGTGCCTACTTTTTCCTAATTGTACATGATTGTTCCTTCATATTTTAAAGCTTCGATCTGTCATTTCCAACGTATGTGATACTTGCATTTTCTCTTAACTGAAGTCTAGGACTTTAATTATGAGGAAGTCGATTATGAAAATTCTTATCTTCTTCTGTATCACACTGATTACTTATTTATTAAGGTTTGGCCAGGAGGGAAGATATGAGTTTGTAGTCTTTTATTTTCTGGAGTGTTTATCTTGTCAGCTTCACCTTTATAGTTGACTGTCTATCTTTTCAAAAGCTTCTTGCTTACAGTTATTCCAAATTGAGTTTCCATGTTTGACTTGATACAATCATAAAAAAGAAGAGTTCCCTGCAAAGTATGATGTGTCAATATGAATATCCATATGGGATACATCAGCTGGATTCCACCTATGCCTGGATAGTACGAACTCAATACTGATGGAGCCGCCAAAAATAATCCATGTGGAGAAGTTTTGCGTGGTATTATCAGGGATTGCAATGGGAATTGGGAAGTTGGATTGTCAAAATGTATCCCCTTCAGTATCCCATTCACCACAAATACCATTGCAGCAATCAGTGCTGTCTTGAGAGGCCTCGAAATAACTATTCAATATGGGCTGCACCAATTAATTATTGGAATTGATTCTCAGGAAGCTATAACATTATCACTCAAGACAATGTGTATACTGTAATATTGTAGATGACTACAGACCAATCTTGGATAAGCTCTTGGCCCCTTTTACAACATGTCTACCGTGAAGCTAACCAGGTGGCTAATGCTTTGGCAAAGGAAGGCTGCAAGTTGGATAGCCAGACCAGCTTCCATCCACATATACTAATCCATCAGGAGCCTGCTACCACGTCCAAGCCTGCTAAATGTACAAACACGGATGTCGAGTAAATCAATTCACCAAGGTTAGAGAAGGTGTGTTCAAACTGAGTGTTGTAGATGGGATTTGAACTTAGGATCTCGAGGTTGTCGCTTATATGCCTCAACAACTCAAACCATCCCATTGAGGATGATAGTATTTGGGTTCTCCTCTGGACAGAAAGCTTGTTCTTTTTTTGGTAATTAAAAGAATTTTAATCCCAAAAGTAATAGTTACAAAACTAGGCATTGCTGACCAATTGTCTCTCAAGTAAACGAACTATCTGGAGTAGGACTCACTCTAACATGCTTAAGGAGTCACTACTCATAACGAGAATTTAGAAACAAAATACAAACTCAGTAAGAGCAACAATCTAAATAAACAATTCTATAGAGCAGCAAGTTAACTACTGTAAGGAGATCACAAAAAGACAACTTCATGGCATGGTAGCTAACTGCTGAAGATGTGCATACCACTTCTTTTGATTCCATCCTCTGACATGGATATGATGTCAACTTGGTATTTACCCCTTTGGAACCTGATCATATTCCTTTCTCTCCAAATGATAGTGATCACCATGGCAAAGACACAACATATGATAGCACCTTTTCATACTCTATTTTTTGCCCAGCTGGTGACCCAATCTACCTCCTGTTGCCAGGTTCCCATAGGTGTCATAAAACCCATCCACTTCAGCATCCTGCACCACAAAGTCCTTGTGTAAGGCAGTCAAAGAATAGATGATCCTGTGTTTCCATAGCATTGTTGCAAAACACGCATGATGAGTCCACTTGAACTCCATATTTGACAAGTCTATCTACAGTAGCTAGCCTCTTCAACAAGGCCAACCACATGATGAAATTATGTCTAGGATGAATGCTGGCCTGAAGAGTGATGCATTTCCATGGTACTTTTGGGAGTTGTGACAACAGAGCTTCACACAATTTTTTAATGGAAAATTTTAGCCCCTACTGTCAACAATTCTAATCTTGCAAAGAGATTACCCTGAAGTCCTAGTTCTTGCATGATAATTTTCCCGGAGTCTATTATCTTCCTAATCACCCAGGTAGCATTCCTAGGGGTGTTGCATGTTTCCACAGTCCCCCTTTTATATACTCCCTCTGTCCCATTTTATATGAGTTAGTTTGACTAGGCACGGAGTTTAAGAAAGAAAGGAAAACTTTTGAAATTTGTGGTCTAAAATAAGTGATAGATATTTGTGTGACTATAAATCATTTCATTAAGGGTAAAATGGTATTTTAAAGTTAAATTGTTACTTAATACTGAAACGTGTCATTCTTTTTGGGACGGACTAAAAAGGAAAGTAAGTCATATAAATGGGTACAGAGGGAGTAGTAAATATTCACCCATTTAATCCATAGGTTGTCCTCCTTTATAGCTAAAGCCCATAATTGTTTATTTACTGCAGACCTGTTCCAATTACATAAATTCAAAATATTTTGCCCTCCTACTACTTTGGGCATACAAATTCTTTCCCAAGAGACCAGTGCTCTTTTGGATGGGCATATAGAACCTGCCCATAAGAAAATCCTGCAGTGACTATTGATCAGCTTTATGATCCTCTTTGGCAGGGTGAAGATCTGGGCCCAATATGTTTGGATACCAAACGCTATAGATTTTATCAATTGAAGCCTACCAGAGTAAGCTAGTAGTTTTGCTGTCCAGCATCTCATTTTATCAACTAGGTGTAAACATTGGTCTACTGTTAGTTTCTTGGAGGAAAGAGGCACTCCAAGGTATTTAAAAGATAGAGTCCCTTCACAGTAGCCAAGTTGCTGTAATAACTGATGTTTTGCTGAGTCTTTTACCTCAGATATAAAGATGGAACTCTTGTCTATATTTGCTTGTAAACCTAAAGCTGCACAGAACTTTTGAAAGGCCCCTTGTATCAACTCAACTAGTTACGAAAACCTCGTGCTGTGCACGGGCCCAATATTTGTTAACAAATTTATTTCTTAAATGATATTAATTAAATGATATGAAATCATCTCATTAAGTATAAAATAAATACCTAATAAATGTAATTAATATTTATAAATTTTAAGTGGTATTGATTAAATGATTTGAATTTTTACTTTGAAATAAATTATAATATATATATTTGTGTGGTAGTAAATCATCTCAATTTTTCTTACTGACATTCAAAATAATAAAGCTAAAACTAAAGATAGCTAAAGTGGGTCCCATAATTTCGGAAAAATTGTACACTAATTAAACTAAAGTAGAACAAAAGAAATAATTTTTAAGTTTTTTTGAAGATGCCCTTGCTGAAGCAGACACGTCGACGGAGATGTGCCTCCTTCAACTTGAAACTCTCTCTTATATAATAAGAGAATAGATGTACTATCAGCCTGGCAAAACATCAATAAGTCATCAGCAAAACATATGTGCAGTAAACCAAGCTTCTTACATCTGGGATGGAATTGGAATTGTGGGTTCATAGTAAGCATACTTAGTTCCCTGTGGAGGTACTCCATTGCAATTACAAATAGGTAAGGTGACATTGGGTGACCTTGTCTAATTCCTCTCCTACCCTGGAAAGGTTTAGTTAATCCCCCATTGAGCACCAATGCATTTGTAGTTGAGTAACATTCATTTGCAGAGCACCATTATTTAATTAATTTCCAACCTTGTTCGTTCTTTTTCCTGAAGTGGATGTAATCTTTAATATTCAGGACCAATCGTATTAAAAATATATGAGAATGTTGCTGGTTAATGGAGTAAGTTCTGCTAAAGTTTACGGTTGGGTGATCAAGTATAAGACAATAGAGAGTTGAAAGAACCAGGAACCAGGATTCCCTAATGCTGATCAATTTTGTCTAGGGTTTTAGGTCTCCATAGCTCTCTACCTCCACGAGATAGTGGTAAGGTATGCGTAACTCTACTCTCCCTAGACCCACCTATGGGATTTCACTGGGTATGTTGTTGTTGTTGTTTTAGGTGTCCATTGCAGCAGGTCTCAGTTATATAGGTTTGAAAATCAGTAGAGCATACAATTTGGAAAGAAAAGCGATTGAATTCCGAGAGGCTGAAAAATTAGGTCTAAAAATCTACCAAAGTTTTTTAACGATTATATGTGCACTTAAGCAATATGACCAAGATACTTATGAATACCACTGAACTTTTCTTGTTTTTATTGTTGAGTGTGGAAATGCAACCGAAACATAAACAGGTTGTAGTTGTTGAAATATTGAGGTAAGTAGTCTTGCGGGGTATTTATTTGCCTTGCATGTTTTGAAGCTGTTAAATCTACAACCTACTATTAAAAGTCTATAACGGTGTAAAAATTGCAAATATATTAAATACATGTGAACCCAGATCCCACTTGTGGGATTGCACTGGGTATATTGTTGTATATTAAATACTTGTGAAGTTGAATGATGACCGAGTGAACTGAAAGCAAGAAAGTAGTCTAGGGAGTTTCTTTTGTCCTCTTTAGTTGTAAAAGATTTCTACTTTTCCCGTTTAGTATTTATACTAGTATTTTCATCCTAAGAGTCAAAAGACCTACAATCTCTAAATTCCATGTGGTCTTAAGAAGAACATAGCACAATGAAACAAAAGATCCATATATGTGACACCAACTGATCGGGATTAAGGTTAGCATGTTGGTACCCTTAAAATTAGGTGAGGTGTTGTCAGGAGTGTTAAATTTATATATCAGTAAAAAATAATGAGAATTTCTAGTGGTAGAGAACCCTTAATCTGTCTTAAAAGACAAGTTTTTCAGTGTTGGAATGCAATGTGTGCAAATGGAGCATTTGATGTTGAGGATTCATACCTGACCCTAACTAGTTAGAGCTTGAGGTGCATGCTTTTTTTTTCCTTGCCATTTTTGCTGTTGTTTCTTTCTATCCGCTAACATTTGCTTACATTTTTGTTGTTCAGTTTCATGATTCAGCCCTGTGAGCTTTCTAACAGGAAGCAAACTTTTACCTGAACTTACATGCTTTTGTTGCAGGATTAAAGGAGCTTGATTTGACTGGAAACCTGCTTTCTGATTGGAGGGTAATGCATTGCTTCTCTGAGTGAAATTGGATCCTATTCTGTTTGGTTGTGTAATTTCAGCATATTGCAGATTGTAACCAGATCCTTTTCTGAAGCACTCTCTACCGGTTGACTGGTTATGCGATGTGATGATTTTTACACTGTCCAATTTTGTGGTGATATAGTTTGATTTTGGGCATTGATTCAGAAGTTAATTTTGACCACATGATATGCTCTTCATAGAAAAACTTCTTTTGTAAGTTGTAAAGAAGGTGAACTAGCTACTAGGAAAACATCAGATCATGGTTTAAATCTGAAATGGTTAATTGCATCTTAAAGCTGAATAGTTTCAAGGGTCTGTTGGATTGTAAGTGTCTTGAAGATTAGACTGAAAACTTGTCATGTGAACTGGTTAAAGTTTAGATATCAAATGGGAAGGAGAGGGGAAGATTGTGTTCATGCTGATTTCCTTTTCCATAATACCTTACTCAGAGTTTACTTTCTTAGATATAATATATTGGATTTTCAACTCTAAAAGGGCCAATTCAACTTTGACCTTGTCTCAAGAAAGCATGAGTCCAACTTTTTGGTCGTAATATTTAGTTGGACTGCAGAATTTAGAGAATCAAAGTCGAAAGAGAACTCATATCATTAATTGCAGGACTCTTTGTATTCAATCATTTTTGTGCATTGTCGTATGCCGAACTGTGGTACCAGTGCTTTTGCTCTTTCTATTCAAAAAATACTGTTTAGCTGAGCAAGCATATCTTCTCAGGAAATTGCTGCAATCTGTAAAGAGTTACCAGCTCTTGTAACTCTGAACTTATCGTACAACATCATGTCTCACGATATAAGTGGGATGCCCCTGCTAAATCACATCAAAGTTGTTGTTTTGAACCACACCGGTATACGCTGGAAACAAGTGAGAGCAGCCTTATTGCTGTCTTCTTCCATTTAACTTAATCGTTTATTGAGTTAGAGGTATTTGATTTGGCAGGTAGAAATGCTTAAAGACTCTATCCCTGTTGTTGAAGAGCTCCATCTGATGGGAAATAAACTGAGAGAAATAACGGTGTGTTTTCCCTTATTAGAGTTATTGGCAGTTAAATCTCAAATTTCTGATGTTATTATCCACAAATTTTATGAGATCTTCCTTACTGAAGATAAATAGCTGTCTTATGCCATTATCTTTTCATCTTTTTTGTATCTTTTTGTGATCTCTCTCTTAGACAGGGAAACTTGTCACATAACAAAACAAACAAGCGTTAACTCACTATCCTGATATATGCTTAAGCATGCTAGGAGCTATATTTTTGATAACGCTCAAATGCCCCCTCAAAACCAATTAAAAGAGTGAGCGGTCGTCGTCAATAAAAACCCAACGAAGAGTCGGGGTGGAATCCCACAGAGAATGGTATATCATGGAGAATTCCTATCAAGAGATTTGGGTTTTAAGATCGTTCATTTGCAATAGTAAGAACAAATGGGTGGATACTTCCACCAAGTTTATATGAAGCTTTGGTTATCAATTATCGCAATTAAACTAAAGTACTGAAGAAATCAAGAGTTAACAAGCAATCTAGAGGTGCGGGGATTGGAAATTGATGTTACATAGGGGTAATTGTGCAGCTCTATAGTGATGAACATTCATGAATAAGCTAAGTCATCTTCATTGACACTAATCATCTTTCGATCTCAAAGCATCTATGCATAGAATCTCCTTTCGGTGTCATCTAAATGCCAATCCAAACAACCCAATACTTTACTCTATTCTCTCTTTGAAGAACATGGCAAATAGATCCGACCCATAACCTCTATTTTCAAGCAAGTTATAGATATCAAACCTAAATTGCTAGTATCAGTCTAATTACCCACTCTAATCAATCTCTTTCGAGCATCAACCGGAGATCAGAAGTAGGAATTAAGTTTACAACCTTAACCCATAATTTAACCCCATGCTAATTAGACCAAATTGATGTATGAACAGCAACAAAACAGTGCATAACACAATACCCACTACATTAAATCAACACCCAACCCCATAATTACACCCCTAGATCTTGGGGTTTTAGCCACCCATCACAAAAAGTAAAGAAATTATACCTTCCATGAAAGCAATTACAAGTAAACCTCTTGTGATTCAACTTCAATTTGTCATATTCAAGCACAAACTTGTAAAACCCAAAAGCTAGAAAAGTGTTCTTCAAGAATAAAGTGTTTTTCTCTCTAAGCTCTTCACACTCTATGATGTTTTCTATTCTATGTCATCTGATATCTAATTACTCTCCTTTGGGCTATTTATAATTTCTCAATATTAGGCCCAAAATTCCACTACGCAGCTCAATCAGCGGCATTAATCGGGCTTGCCGAACACGCTCGGCGCATCGCCTCTTGCTCCTCAGCTCGTCTTTTGATGCTCTAAGCTTCAGGTGTTTTGAACCTTAGTTTGCGAACTCGATTGAGTCAGCCTTTCACATTCGGCGAATTGCCGATCACCACCTTGGTTTGCCTTTCGAGCATTAAATCTTTTCTTTCTATACTGTCATTTTGGGCAATGTTCATCAAGACCGTCTTTCTCATTCGGCGCATCGCCTTCTCCACTGGAGTCTGCCGACCCGATTTGATAGACACAAGTGCTACGCACTGTCATTTTGGGCAAGGTTGTGCTCAGTTGGCGATCCGCCCTTCTTGTTAGGCGATCCACAATGCATGGTTTGCACTTCTTTTTACATTTTTGGCCATTCTTTCAAACATCAATCCTTGCCTTGTCCAATTTCCTTTATAGCTGCAAATCATTAACATTTAATCAGAATAGGACAACATTAGGCATTGAGGACACTAATTATTGAGCTAAATGGACCTTAAATGAGTGCAAATCTACCACTCATCAACTCTCTCCTTTGGGCTATTTATAATTTCCTAAAATTAGGCCCAAAATTTCACTACGCAGCTCAATCGGCGACATTAGTCGGGCTCGCCGAACACGTTTGGCGCATCTCCTCTTGCTTCTCATCTGGCCTTTTGATGCTCTAGGCTTCAGGTGTTTTGAACCTGAGTTGGCGAACTCGATTGATTCAGCCTTTCACGTTCGGCGAATCGTCGATCACTACCTTGGTTCGCCTTTCGAGCATTAAGTCTTTTCTTTCCATACTGTCATTTTGGGCGATGTTCATCAAGGCTGCCTTTCTCATTCGATGCATCGCCTTCTCCATTGGAGTCCACCGACCCGATTTGATAGACACAAGTGCTACGCATTGTCATTTTGAGCGAGGTCGTGCTCAATTGGCGATCTGCCCTTCTTGTTAGGCAATCCACAATGCATGGTTTGCACTTCTTTTTGCATTTTTGGCCATTCTTTCAAACATCAATCCTTGCCTTGTCCAATTTCCTTCATAGCTGCAAATCATCAACATTTAATAAGTATAGGACAATATTAGGCATTGAAGACACTAATTATTGAGCTAAATAGACCTTAAATGAGTGCAAATCTGCCACTCATGAACACCACCAACTTTAACTTTTGCTTGTCCTCAAGTAAATCAAGAACACAAAAAGCTCAATAAGGGTGTCTACAATAGTACTCAATGAGAGCTAACATGCAAGTGCCATAGCTAGACTACTCTCAATAACATGTTACCCTAAATCATGATCAAAAAGCTTCAAATGATGACTAGCCGGTCTCAACACAAGCTCAAGCTCACTTTAGCTTCTTGTCTAATGCAAGAACATGTTTCAACAAATGCATTCAAGTGCCCTCACATCAAGAACGATTCCATGCTCTCACAAAGCAAATTCAACAGAGGTGTAAGGAATCAATGCAACTCTCACTCTCTCAAAAGAGAAATACATGCAAGCTTTGTCCCATAGGTTTGCCCATATTTTCCAATCATCACATAACCTAGACATGCAAGATCTCAAGGGTCTTTTAGGCTTGTAATGGGGCTGAGGGTTAAGGTATGGTTAGTTTGGATTGGTGACTTTACCTTTTCAAAGCATTGTTGCAATCATCATCACCTCTTCTCAAGTTTTTTCCTTCTTTTTCATCTGAGAACTCAAACTTTGACTTGTCACTCACTTTATTTGGAATCCCTTTTATTTCATTCACTTCTCTTTTTCATTTTCATTTCTCAAAAGCATCTTCATCACAATGACTTTTTTTTTAATAAGGAGGGGTTCCTTCTTTTTGTAACAACTTTCAAAGATGGGTCTCATTTTATCTTTCTTTGCCCTTCACCTGGCTTTCATTCTTCCTCCCTTTCCACATCCCCAACTTAGGCTTTTGGCCTAAGTTGGCTATTCAAATATCACAATGCTTCAAAAAGGATTTTTCGTGAGAAGGTAGGGACAATTTGGTTCAAGAGGCTTTCTTTTGGTTGCCAACAAATAGGTTAGGCTCAAATGGTGCCAAAATGGATTCACACCCTCACAAGGTAGTCATAAAGGATTATGGACAATTTGGTTCCTTCTTTAAATTGTTGCCCAAGATCTTGCCTTGCATTCATCAAGATTCAAACAATTGGACTAACAAGGCAAATTCTAGGACTCCACATGCATGCTTTCAAGTAAGACCTCACCACACGTCACTTCGAAATACACTCATTTAACACATCTCAAAAAGATCAAAAGCATACGTGCCATGTTCATTGCAAGGCTCACATCAAAACGCAGCTAGTCAACAAAAGATTCAAAGAGATCGCTCAAAAGTGCAACCACATCGATTTCATATTCGCAACACCAACACTATACACCATGCTCATCATGAGTACTATTCAAGACATCGATATTGAACACAATCGATTCTCAAAATGTTATCAATGAAAACTTCAAGCATTTCACGATTTTAAACTCATGGGGGGGGGGTTTGCAACATCAAGAGAGAACAAAATATAAACAAGAGACACTTTTACCAAAAGAGCACTATCATAAAAACAAAAGAAATACTACAATAGTTCTAAACTCAAAATAACAAAATACAATCAAAAAGGGGAATATTGGCTGAAGGCCCTCACCCCACCAAGAATAAAATGTAGTGTCCTCAATGCAATATAATCAAAAGTACGGGGAGGTTGAGATAAAGGAGTCTCAGGTGGGGAAGCCTTAAGAGGGGCAACGATGCCAGGCAAGAGGATCACGGGAGGCGGTAGGGAAGGCTCAACTGGGGCATCAATGCCCGTCTCAGCAGTAGGAGGTATGGTGGGGTCTAGAGTGATTCCACTAGAACTAACCTCGGAAGTTTCACGAAGAGATCTCTCCATGGCTGCCTGAAGATGACCTCCTCGGTCTCCTGCAGCTCAGTCAATGTCTCCGTAATCCCATGATCCTCATCCCGCAACTCCTCCTCATCAGTCTCCTCGGTCAACTCCTCATCGGCCCTCTCACTCTCATCATCATCCATAGCATCAACACGTGCAGCAATCTCAGGCTGCTCACTAGGGGTAGGCACAGTGCTCAACATCTCAGGCATGGTGGCAGGTGCATCCGATAGGGGAACCTCGCCCCAAAGAATGGATATGTCTGTGGACTGCAGTGCGGCGGGACCATTTCCGCTCGCAGGGTAGCAAGCTCATCCCTCATGGTGTCTAGTGTACTAGAGCTACCCTCGAACTTCTCCCGAGCCTCTAATCTCGCTATGAGATTATCCAACCTCACACGGTGACTCTCAACAGTCCCCTCGCACTTGACCACCCCTCTAGCAATGGAGCTAAGGCCTTCTTAATGGTCTGATCAATGAGCTTGGGCATGTCCGTCTCAACCTGGGCAGCTCTAACATCTGCCGATCAGGCAAGGTTGCCCATTTGGTAAATCATCGCTTGGGTCAATGGGGGACGGGCAATAGGAGAGGGGGGAGGTCTCACAGCAACAACAACAATAGGTACAAACATAGAAATAATAGGGCCACCAGTAGAGGAAGGTGTAGAAATACCTGCCTGCTCCACATAAGGAGTAGGTGTGCTAGCCTCAGCTGCTAGAGTGGTGGGATCAACCACGGGCATAGAGTTTGGTGGTGGCGGCAGGTTCCTCCGAACCGCATCATCCTGCAAACACTTAGCCTCAAACCGTCAAATATCACTGGATGAAGCTGGTGTGATCCTCACATCTATAGATGAACGGAAAGGGACTCCTGCCCTCTCACACAGTTGGGTAATCAATATAAAAAATGGGAGCGATGTCTGCTCCTCCCTGGCTCTCATCAAAATATCATCAGCAATGATGACACCTACATGGATGTGATCTTTGTCAATAATAGTGCCTACCAAGACTGCCTTGTCATGGCGAAGGGTAGATTCGTTCTGTGATGGCATTATGTTGCTGCTGATGAATCCAAACGAGTATCTTGCCACCATGTTTAAGTCTTTCTTCTCGGTCCAGGCACCATCAACCATCCAAGAAGGAGAGGAGTCAGAAATCAAAGGAGCTAACCACCCTTTTAGGGAGTCCAAGTCATGACGCATCCGAAGTGAGTACAAATCCGACTCAAATGCTGACATCTTCAGTGTAGTGTTAATGGCTCCACCATCACATCGAGCTTTCTTGCCTTGCACCTCCACTTCTTCAAGTGTCTTCCAAACCGTGCCCTTTCGCTTCTTTGGGAGGGCCTGGGCATATGCATAGTAGAACTCCCGTACCCAAGAAGGGATGTAAGGGCTCCTAGGCTTTGTGAAACCCTCGAATTTGTGAAATTGTATAGTATCCCAGATGGCTGGGTAGTCGCTCATGACTCCGTCTATTGAGAGCTGTCTCTCCTCAAGAATGATCCTCTCTCCAGTAGCTCTGAGCCTATTTAGGGCTCTTGGAGTGATAACAGGGAGGACTCTGGAAGCCGATGCTTGTGTAGAGGAGGGCTGTATCAATTTGGACCTGATCTCGGTCCTCTTTCTCACCACCCCCTTTTTAGGTTGTACCCTCTCTTGGGTAGATGATTATGGGGTGGTAGGTTGTTGACGACGGGGAGCCTCCGAAGGCTCATTAATAGATATGCCCTTGTGTCTCCTAAGAGGAGGAGGAGACTCTTTCTGACTCAGTGTCAGAAGAAACTACTTGCTTGCCTTTTGTGGGTGCCATTACTTGCAAAGCACACATTCAAACATAGGAGTTGTGAAGGTTAGTTGAAATCAAATGCACATTGAATCACATTTCAAAAACATCCCTGAGGCTCGCCTAACGAGAAGGCGGATCGCCAAACAGGATCAGCGAGTTTCGATGAGCTCGCCGAATTGGACAGTAGCAATTCTCTTAGAGTTCAGGCACAAAAGGCAAAATCAATGCCAACTCGGCGATTTGCCGAGTTGGTTTCGGCGGGCTAAGACAAGCCTGCCAAAAATGACAGTGCTAAATGTAAAGACATAAGCATCAAGGGCGATATCCTCTCCCACTCAGCGATTCGCCAAATGGGTTCAGCAGACGAAGACAAGCCCGCTGAATGGGACAGTACCCAAGGTCATATATATATTCTAAAGAAGGCGATCTGGGGCTTACTCGACTCTTCGCCTAACCTCTTTGGCGAGCTAAGACAAGCCCGCCGAATAGGAAGTGTTCAGCCCAGTGCCTAATTTTCACTGCCAATCCAACATACACAACAAATACGAGCTTCCCCCATCATTACAATCCACCTATATGGTTATCTACCCATGGGTACTTAGATTTTCCCCTAGATATTGCTAAGTATTACACTAATTGACGATTTGCCCTTAAGAAAGTAGTCACCCTGTCTATCATTTGGCAAGATCATGTACTTGGGTCAACACTGGGCTAATCGGACTTCAACCACAACAAATTGGACTCAGACCCATCAAAATTATTAGTTCAATTTCACATTTCAACCAACACAAACAAGATGTTCAATTTGGCAAGAATACACATTCATATAACTCATGGGCACAGTTCAAATCACAAACTGCGATGCTACTCATCGAAATCAAGCACACAATAATAGTTGACGAGCTCGAGCCCATACCCCATATGCAATTTAAACTCAAAAATCTCAACAAAGATTCGAAAACCAACCTTAACAGTAGCAAGAGTTGAGAAAAATGAGGGATCGGGGTTGGGTTGACAAGAAATCCAAGCAAATACACTCCTCGAACTTTGAAAACACTCAACAAGGACTCACAATCACTCAAAGTAGGCAAAATATGAGAAAGGATTCGAAAAGGCTTTAAAATATCAAAGGTTCAGATTTTTGAATTTGAAAAGACCGTTGGTCTTTTTATACCAGGCCCATTCGGTGATCTTGACTATTGTCGCCGAATCGCCATTTGGAGCTTAAGCTCGCCGAACATGCCTCAACAAACACCAAACCTGAAGGCTGATTTGGCGGACTCGATGGAGTCCGCATAGTGCACTTCGGCGAATAGCCCTTTGGAGTTCTGATCGCCTATTTTGATAGTACACTTTTTCCATCTATTCAAACTCAAAAGGCGGACAAGAATGAGTCCGCTCAATGCCTTCGGCGGATAGCCGTTTCGGGCTTGGCATCGCCAATGCTTCCCTTTTCAATCTTCAGACCTCTTCTCAACTTGCACTCACAACGCACGTTATTCGAAAGCAATAAAAACAAAAAGTAACGACTTGGGTTGCCTCCCAAGAAGCGCCTTATTTAACGTCGTGGCACGACATAATTCTCATTCTCAACAATCATTCTTGGGGTTATCACTAGGCAATGTTCCCTTTTGCCTTGGTTGAGATGAGTAGCAATTTGGCCCCTGCTTAATAGAAACTTAGTGAGAAGTCACCGTTTGGGATAAAGTGGAGAAGTCATTTTTCAAATCCTTCAACGCTTTATCGGACCCTTCAACCTTGTTGTAGATTCTTACAAGCATGTCTTCAGTCCGACTTCCTTTTGGCCCAACTAGTTCTTTTGGGCGTGGACGATCATAGGGAGGCACGTACCTATCTTTTTCCATCTCCTTATCTCTCCAGTTTTCACCCCTCCCGTCTTTCCAACCACCATCTCTATCCTTGTTCCAGCCTTGGTTCCCACCTTGTCATTGATAATTGTTGTGGGAACCCCCACTTGATTTCCTAAATATTGAACTTCCTCTTTATATAAGGACTCAAATTTGACATCATTCGGGCACTACCCACGGTTGGTTCCAACCGCATTTACTGACTTGGTTCTACCTCCCATGACATATCTAGTCAACAAATCGGGTCATCATTTTGGTCATGTTTTCATCTCTTTCATGGTCCTTCTCAACTTGTTCTTTGCTTAAACTCACTTGTAGAGTAGGCACTTGGTCATCTCTAGTGTGCCATGCTCGGTTAACCTTAGTCATATCATCTAGCAACAAAGCAACCACATCATACAGTTGTCTCATTAATCCACCTTGGACTAAATGATCAGCCACACCTTTGTTGACTGAATCTAGGCTGCAATAGAAGTATTGCAGCAACAAATTGTCCGGAACTCCATGCGTTGGACATTGCAAAAGCAACTTCTTGAACCTCATCCATGTCTCATGTAGAGGTTCACCTCCAATATGCTTGAAATTTTGGATCTAGAGTCGAAGTTTAACCATCTTCGAGGGTGGAAAGAATCTCTCCAAGAAGGCATCATTTAGCTCTTCCCACGAAGTGATAGAATCATTTGGCAACTCTGCCAACCATCTTGTAGCCTCTCCCGTTAAAGAGAACGAGAACAACCTCAACCTTATGGACTCTTTAGAGGTATTCTTGAACACAAAGTGTCCACATACCTCCATAAAATTCCTAAGGTGTTCATGGGGATCCTCATGAGCTAGACCCCCAAAATTTCCTTTCATCTGGAGCAATTGTATCATAGTTCTGGTGATATGAAACACAGCCCTCCCGGTTGTGGGAGGTATCCGGATTGCTCCCGTGGTTTAAATGACATTCATGTGCATATCATTCAAATCCCCCAAGTTGTCGTTTTGACCATAGTGGCTATCGTTGTCACTCCCATGGTCACTCATTGCTTAAACCTGCAAATCAGCCAACAATAACACCAAACAACAATCTGCTACAACTAAACAAAATTAAAATCTAATCTCTCAATTAGAATTCTCAACCACCATTCCCCGGCAACGGCGCCATTTTTGATAACGCTCAAATCAACCCTCAAAACCAATTAAAAGAGTGGGCGGTTATCGTCAATAAATAAATCCAACAAAGAGTCGGGGTCGAATCCCACAGGGAATGGTATATCATGGAGAATTCCTATCAAGAGATTTGAATTTTAAGATCGTTAATTTGCAATAGTAAGAGCAAATGAGTGGATACTTCCACCAAGTTTATATAAAGCTTTGGTTATCAATTATCGCAATTAAACTAAAATACTGAAGAAATCTAGAGTTAACAAGCAATCTAGGGGTGCGGGGATTGGAAATCAATGCCACATAGGGGTAATTGTGCTGCTCTATAGTGATGAACATTCATGCATAGGCTAAGCCATATTCATTGACGCTAATCATCTTTCGATCTCAAAGCATCTATGCATAGAATCTCCTTCCGGTCTCATCTAAATGCCAATCTAAACAACCCAATACTTTACTCTATTATCTCTTTCAAGAACAGGGCAAATAGATCCGACCCATAACCTCTATTTTCAAGCAAGTTATAGACATCAAACCTAAATTGCTAGTATCGGACTAATTACCCACTCCAATCAATCTCTTTCGAGCATCAACAGGAGATCAGAAGTAGGAATTAAGTTTACAACCTTAACCCATAATTTAACCCCATGCTAATTAGACCAAATTGATGTATGAACAGCAACAAAACAGTGCATAACACAATACCCACTACATTAAATCAACACCCAACCCCATAATTGCAACCCCAGATCTTGGGGTTTTAGCCACCCATCACAAAAAGTAAAGAAATTATACCTTCCATGAAAGCAGCCATGGGTAACCTGAAATTAAGCAATTACAAGTAAAATCACTTTTGATTCAACTTCAATTTGTCAAATTCAAGCACAAACTTATAAAATCCAAAAGCTAGAAAAGTGTTCTTCAAGAGTAAAGTGTTTTTCTCTCTAAGCTCTTCACACTCTATGATATTTTCTATTCTATGTCATCTAATATTTAATTACTCTCTCCTTTGGGCTATTTATAATTTTCGAAAATTAGGCCCAAAATTCCACTACGCAGCTCAATCGGTGACATTAGTCGGGCTCGGCTTGCTTCTCAGCTCGCATTTTGATGCTCTAGGCTTCAGGTGTTTTGAACCTCTGTTGATGAACTCGATTGAGTTAGCCTTTAACGTTCGGCGATTCGCCGATCACCACCTTGGTTTTCCTTTCGAGCATTAAATCTTTTCTTTCCATACTGCCATTTTGAGCGATGTTCATCAAGGCCGCGTTTCTCATTCGGCACATCGCCTTCTCCACTGGAGTCCGCCGACCCGATTTGATAGACACAAGTGCTACACACTGTCATTTTGGGCGAGGTCGTGCTCAATTCGCGATCCACCCTTCTTGTTAGGCGATCCACAATGCATGGTTTGCACTTCTTTTTGCATTTTTGGCCGTTCTTTCAAACATCAATCGTTGACTTGTCAATTTCTTTCATAGCTACAAATCATCAACATTTAATCAAAATAGGATAATATTAGGCATTGAGGACACTAATTATTGAGCTAAATGAACCTTAAATGAGTGCAAATCTACCACTCATCACTATTGCTAAAACTTAAGGAACTATTGAAAATAAAGTAGTGATTTGAAGCCCATGAGTTTGCACGATGATTCATCTGTTACTTGCAGAAACTTCATTGTGATTCCAACATTTGCTTTTGTTCCTGGATCATCATCATTTTCTTATGACGGAATGGCTCATTTGCAAGATAAGAGGATGACGAGGATTTTGGGGAGGTGCTCTCAGCTATGGTCGCAAGATGATTATGGGATACACAACCAAATATTCCAGATAGAATGCCAGATTTAGTTTTATTTTGCCATTTCTTATAGTTTAACAGGAAAATCCATATATCTCGACTCTCATATTGATCACTCAGGTTTTTATGAGATTCTGCATGGTAATAACAATTACTTGCTTAGTTTTGTTTGCCACGTGAAAATTGGGGCATAAAGTTTGCTACTTCATTCAGCCGCTAGGGTGGAGAACATTTAACTGGGTTAAAATCAATTTAACAGATAATGTCCAGAAAAATGTTGGTTCCAGAATTACCAGAGCAAAACTTTTAAATTTTCAGATGGAACATATGTACTGTTTGAAAGTTCCTACCAAGTCTATCCTCTGAGTAAAGTGCTCATCAATGATCATACTTCATTTCCTAGTAACTGACATCAAGTACAATTACTATTCTACTACTCTCATGTCTGTAATCTATAGAGTGAGCTTCCATCTGAAGTACAAGGATGAATCTCTGCATATATGTAAATTAGATAGAGGCCTCGTGGTTAATGAAGTGAATTGAGAACCATGAGGTCTCTGGTTCAAATCCCAGCATAGGCAAAAACACTTGGTAATTTGTTTCATTTGTCCAAGCCTTGGTAGATAGAGTTACCCACTACTTTTGTTGGTGGGAGGTAGCTGGTACCTTGTGGAATTAGTCGAGGTACGGGCAAGCTGGCCCACACACTACGATTATAAAAAAATGATCTAAATTATTCACTGATTTGCTTAAAGATTTTTTTTCTTTTCCAGCCATTATCTTCAGATATTGTTCATGGATTTGATTCTCTCCGTCTTCTCAATTTGGAGAATAACTTTATAGCTGCCTGGGATGAAATCTTGAAGCTTTCACAGTTAAAAAGGTGATGCAAATTAATGCTCTCGTCAAACTCATTACTGTTATGTTGCATGTCATTGAGATTTTAGTTTGCCGTCTTACATTCAGATTGGAACAGCTCTTTTTGAATAACAACTGTATCAGTCATATCTGGTACCCTGATCATAATCCATTATCTGAACCACCCAACAGTCATGAGCTTCTTGGGGAAAGCTTTAGGCCTTTCCAGAATCTTCGTTGCCTTCTTGTGGGTAATGCTGCAGCTCTTTCTAGAATTAGCATTACTCCTGATATTTAATTGAGATTTAACTGGTAGGTTACTTGTTGCATTTACAGGAGGGAACAATATTGAAGACTTTTCTTCTATTGATACTCTTAATCTTTTTCCTAATTTGTTGGTAAGATTTTTTAAAGCATTTTTTTCATGAATTATTTGGATAATGATTTGTTACTATAAGTTAAACTCTTATCTGGAAAACGAATGTAATAAAGTGGTGTTTGTATCTAAATTCTTGTGATGGAGCTTCATATCAAGTGATCTAAATATTTTAGTGTTGCACATTAGATGCATATCTTGAAATTATGCAAGCACTACATGTGTCTTTTTCTTTATCCTCCACTATCTTCCAGAACACGTTGCTGGTATGATAATTACGGCATGATGTGGTTGTTTCCATTGGACCTCACTTTGTATCCAAATGGTTCTTGTAAGTTAAAACTTTGCATTTTACTCGAGGAATAACCTGTTCTCGTTGCATTTCTTATGGGTTTATGAGAACTATAGATCATGATGTTTTTCTATTGTGTAAGTAGCTGACTTTTTACTCGTATACAATAAAAATTGTTTTTTCCATCAATAAGTCTCAACGAGCTAAGTCCTTAATAAAAAAAGTCTCAACGAGCTAAGTAAAAGCTAGCTTTTAAAGCTATAGCCATGTTTAAGCTGTACTTGTTTGTCACTAATTTGAGCTATGGTTCTGTCTTTCACATTGTAGTTTGTGCTACTTTTGTTTCACCTCCCTCCAACATTTAAGGTTCTTCTTGAAGCGTTTGAATCTTGAGTGGGCATTTATCAGGCATAACTATAGTCGAACAAATAAATAAAGAAATTTTAAAAGAATATCACTATTGACTAACAACTATTCTAGACATAGTTATTCTTCTCAAGGAAAGCTACTCTAGAGATACTACAGTTGTCAAAAGATGTTCAGAATTTCTAACTGCTTAAAAACCTTGCATTGGTCTATTTGGTATAACATAATGGAAAGAGCTAAACTGACATGTCAAAAGGGTGTGTGTATGTGCAACTCTTATCTTTGTAGCCTGTAAGGAAGAAAATGAAGTCCCATTATTCTCTTCTGTTGTCGAAGTTCTTTTATCATTAAAGACCAAAGACTGCTAACTGCAGTGATCCACAATTTACTTGCTTGCTATCTATAAGTGTAGCTCCTAGAAAATTTAACTCACTACAAGCCCTGGGATCTTGTTTCAAATTCATGTTATTTGGTCAAATTTTGGTAGGATATAAGGCTTTCTGAGAATCCAATAGCAGATCCAAGAAAAGGTGGTGTGCCTCGGTTTGTTTTGATTGCTCGTCTTGCAAAAGTTGAAATTTTAAATGGAAGCCAGGTAAATCCTCATATTCTATTGGCTCACTTTTGCAAGCATTTGAAGTTGCTCAAGTCTTTCGTTCCTTCTATCTCTTTCAGGTTAGTCCTCGAGAGAGGAAAGACTCTGAAATTCGGTATGTTCTCTCTTTCTTATGTACCATGTGCTAATAAATTCGAGTGATCACATCTTGATAATTATTATTTACCTATGCATCTAGAAATCTTTTTTTGGTAAAGTAATTAAATGAAATTATAAAAGCATCTTATTGACACTTTTTAGTGGTGGCCAGCATGCCTTTAATGCTAAAGAATACAATCTTACCAGTTTAAAAAAAAAAGAAGAAGATATTTTAAAAGCATCAGGAAGATGCAAAGATAGAAAGGAACAAAAGAAGCTGCTCCAAACAGAATTCATGAAGCATGCTTCGTAGAAGACCTGTAAAAACAGCCAAAAGAAATCCCTACATCTCTACTGAACTAGAGATAGGGAACTAATGGTAATGAATAATCACGAGTCCAATATATACCTGGTTTATTGTTGAGAAGCATGTTTTAACTAATCTTTGTTATTATTAGTGGATACGTGGCACCTGTACTTGTAAATTTAGTGACCTATATTATTAGTTCCTCATTTCTTTTTGTTTTTGGGAGGGGCCTGGGGTAGGGGTGGGCAAAAATACTAGAAAATTGAAAAACTGGATCGAACCGAACTAATTTGGTTCTTTGGTTTTTCGGTGTCGGTGTATTTTTTTAAAAAGTTCGGTTCTTTAGTTCGGTGTTGGGTGTAAGGGTCTCAGAACTTCGGTGCACCGAAGAATGAATATATATATATATATATATGGGTTTTTACTTAACTAAAAGACAAAAGTCAACTAGCAATTAAATCAATCATGAACAAATCAAAGTAGCAACAAATTTACAATTCAATAGTTAACTTCAAATATTAATTCCCAAGAGGAACCCAAACATATTTTTGCCGATGTACGTCATGTAAAGGAACCCATTTTCGTCCTTGTTTTTCTCGAGAAGTAGTTGGAGGCACAATGTTCTTGACAAAGACAAATATGGTCTTTTTAGCACAACAAGGGCCAGTTTGGCCATGCGATATGAAATCATGAGATGAAATTGAAGTTTTGTCTGGACATGCGATTTGGAGTTTTTGTGTTGTATATTTTCCCATAAACATAAGAATCCCTTAAGCTGTAAACCTATTGAAATAGTTCCAATTATTTGTTCAATCTTACCAAATAAACCAAAATTTATAAAATCGCATAATAAATTATTACAAAGCCATTGTGGTCAGTCTTGTTCACTCAATATAGATGAATTTTTTTTTTATTAAGCATTAAAGTAGTAGTAATAAATTTAGTTGATAAATAAATTTGATAAAATATAATGAATTTGATGAATATAAATGATAAAGTAGGAATTGATTTAAAGTAATAATAAATTTTATGTTGGTGAGAATAATAAATTTTAAAAAGTAATGATATGATTATAAATTTTATTTACATATGAAATAAATGGCTAGTATATGTAAATGTGGGGTTGTTTTAACAAAATATAAACCCGTGGGTCAATTTTTGTATTTGAAAAATCCCAAATCATGATGTGGAATTCCCAAATCATGATTTTTGGAGAATATGAGATTTCATCTCATGATATGAAATCATGAGATGAATTCAGCGTGAAATCGCATGTCCAAAAGCTGATTTCATCTCACGATTTCATATCGTGATATGATAACGCATGGCCAAACACCTACTAAGTGTTCCATGAGACACATCATCACTTAACATAGTTTTAATTTTTTAAGTGTCTAATTATACAATGATTTTTTCCTCATTTTATTTTTCATTTGCACCGAAAAACCATTTTAAAAACACCGAACCAAACTGAACTGAAATAGAAAAAATCGAACCGAATCGAATTAGTTCGGTATTCGGTGCACACTTTTTCAAAATCAAAAACCAAACCAAAGTTTGATAAAACTGAACCGAAGAACTGAACGCCCACCCCTAGTTTGGGGGATAAAACCTATTTTAGTCTTTTTATGTTTGAAATATATTAATTGAGTACCCATCGTGTACCGAAAAAGTGTAGGTCCATCTATTAAAGTTCAACTTCAAATTTTATTTGAGATATTTATTGAAATTCTGGGAACTTCTAAATAGAAGCCAAAAAACTAAAGGGAAGTTCATTCTTCTTTCTCTTTGAGAAATTAGAAGAAGAAAAGAAGAAGAAGAAGAAGAAGAAGAAGAAGAGATATTGGGAATTGAATTGATTGATCATTCCCTCAAGTTGATGGGATTAAATAGCTGTTATAGATAATGTAAATAAGGAAAGAAAATAATAAAATAGTACACAATCTCCTAACTGCCTAATTAAAGGGATTAAGGAATATTCTCATATCTAGATTATTTTCATATTTAAATATTCTCATATCTACACTATCCAAATATGCCATAATTAACACTCCCCCTCAAGCTGGAGCGTTTAAGTCATATGCTCCTAGTTTGCCACAAATATAGTCAATTCTAGATCCTCGGAGTGATTTTGTGAAAATATCCGCCAGTTGATCTTTTGAGTTGACAAAACTTGTGGTGATGTATCCAGACTCAATCTTCTCTCGAATGAAGTGACAATCTATCTCAATGTGCTTCGTTCTTTCATGGAAGACTGCATTAGAAGCGATATGTAGTGGAGCTTGGTTATCACAAATCAATGTCATCGGTTCAACTCCTCCCATCTTCAATTCTTGGAGAAGTTGTCTCAACCATATAACATGTAGCTAGTGCCATAGCTCGATATTCTGCCTCTGCGCTTGATCTAGCTACGACAGCTTGCTTTTTACTTTTCCAAGATATTAGATTGCCTCCAATTAGAACACAATAACCTGAAGTGGACCTCCTGTCCAAAGGAGATCCTGCCCAATCTGCATCGGAATATCCGACAATGTTGGTGTGTCCCTTATCTTCATACAATAAACCTTGTCCTGGAGAGCTTTTGATATATCGCAGGATACGACTATCACAAGGTGATTGCAAAAACTGGCTAACTACACTAACAACAAATGAGATGTCTGGTCATGTGATCGTAAGATAGTTGAGTTTGCCAACAAGTCTCCGATATGTTCGAGGATCTTTTAGAGGCTCCCCTTGTCTTGGAATAAGCTTAGTATTTGGATCCATTGGACTATCCACATGTTTGCAATCCAACATACCAGCATCTTCCAAAATGTCTAAGGCATATTTCCTTTGAGTAATAGCGATACCATGGCCAGATTGTGCCACTTCAATGCCCAGAAAGTATTTCAACTTGCCCAAATACTTAGTCTGAAAGTGACTTGAGAGGTGTTGTTTGAGTTGAGCACTACCTTTATAATCATCTCCTGTGATAACAATATCTCAACATAAACAATTAAAAAAATATGTTTGCCATGAGATGAATGCCTATAGAATACAAAGTGATCAACTTTTGCTCGGATCATTCCAATCTGTTGGACAACAGCTCGAAAACGACCAAACCATGGTCTGGGAGACTGCTTGAGACATAGAGGGATCGACGAAGTTTACAAACTAGTCTAGACTTCCCCTGAGCAACAAACCCTTGTGGTTGCTCCATATATACCTCTTCAGCAAGTTCTCCATGTAGGAATGCATTTTTGATGTCCAGTTGAAAAAGGGGCCAATGATTCATTGCTGCCATAGAGATGAGAAGACAGATAGAAGCCATCTTGGCAACTGGTGAGAAAGTATCTCCATAATCGATGCCATGAATCTGAGTGTATCCCGTAGCAACTACTCTTTCTTTTAGACAATCAATAGCTCCATCAGAACCTACCTTGACTGTGAATACCCAACGACAACCAACTGTGGTTTTGCCTTTAAGTAAAGGAACAAGCTCCGAAGTACCATTATCATGCAAGAAAGTCATCTCCTCAATCATAGCTTGACGCCAACCTGGATGAACCAGTGCTTCTGCCACAGTCTTAGGAACTTTGACTGATGATAAGCTAGTAAGGAAGGCATGATATGAACGTGACAAATGATAACTTAAATAAGAATAAATGGGAGTTTGATTGGCAGTAGTTCTAGTACCTTTGCGAAGAGTAATGGGAAGATATCGGATAAGTGCTCGATCGAAGCACAAGACATTGTTGGAGCAGGTAATGAGTCACCAAGATTTCTTTGTGCACCTGTATCAGAGTTAGAAATACCAACTGGATTAGCAAGTTGAGCAGGAGGTTGAGGTCGTTTGGAATAGACCTTAAGAGTTGGAGGTGGAGCTGGGGTTGGAATAGTTGGAATGGGAAGGACAACTATGGCCTTCTGATTTTCCGTATTAGGAGAAAAAAAACGGAGACGTCTCGAAAAAAGTAACATCTGCAGAGATGAAGTACTTATTGGTAGAGGGATCAAAGCATTTGTACCCTTTTTGTAGACGAGAATACCCAAGAAAGACACATTTAAAAGCCTTGTGCTGAAGTTTATCTTTTCCGGGGGTAAGGTTATGAACAAAACAAGTGCAACCAAACACACGTGGAGGAAGGGGAAACAAATTTTGGTCTGGATAGAGGACCAAGTGAGGACTCTGGTAGTGCAAAACAGATGAAGGCATGGGATTGATTAAATAGCAAGCAGCATCACCCCAAAAACGTAAAGTTACATGATTGTGAATGAGCAATGTTCGAGCTGTTTCAATTAGATGTCTGTTCTTTCGCTCAGCAACGCCATTTTGTTGAGGAGTATGTGCACAAGAAGACAAGTGCAATATGCCCCGGGATGACATAAAAGAAGAGAGAGAAGTAGAGAAGTATTCTCGGGCATTATCATTGATTAACTTCTTAATGGAAATACCAAATTGATTGCGAATTTCAGCATGAAATTTCTGAAAGATAGAGAATAGCTCAGATCTATTTTTCATTAAAAATAACCACGTGCACCAAGAATAGTAATCAATAAAAGTAGAGAAATGGTCGAAAGCCCCCCCCAATCTATACTCGAAATCTCAACTACACACTCCAACTTCACGGGTGTCCTATCACCCCTCTGAACTGTTTTAAAAGAAAATAAATAAACCCTTAATGCTGAGTTGGCTAAGAAAGTGCATTTCACTCTCTTTGAGAGAGTGAGAAGAGAGTAAAGTCTGCTTTTATTTTTCTTTTTCTTTTTCTCTCTTTCTAATTAAATCAAAATAATATCCTCCACCCCACCCTACCCCAACCACCCCCACACTTCTTCTTCACACCCCCCATACTTCTTCTTCTTCTTCTTCACCCTTTTGCTTTATTTTTTTTTCATCACAAATTTCTACGAATTTTTTCAGGAATTCTGCATATTAATCCTCTCTTACCCATAATCAAAACACCTTTAAATAAATTTAGTTATCACTCCCCAATCAAAGTAATAAAATAAAAATTTCCTTTGATGTTCTATATAGGTTATTCCTTTCCTTGTTCTATATTCATTTATATTGAACTAAATTTCATTTATAAGTAAAATTCTAAATCAAAGATACCGGCCATAGAGACTTTTATTTGTCGAAAAAATTCATAGTCTTTTCTCTTGCCGGAATGTCAATGGATGACAAGTGGGTTTGATAATGGTGATGTCCTTGGTGATAATGGAGGATTTGTAATTGACATATAATAAAAGAAAAGAAAAAGTGGGAAAAATAATTAATTTATTTTATTTACTATGTGGCATTGACATGGCGCTGACATGGCATGTGTGTGTGTTACACCACAATATACTTGGGTGACTATGTCATTTTAGGGGGGAATTTATTTCCTTTTAAATAGTTCACGGGGGTAATAGGACCCCCGTGAAGGATGAGTGTAGTTGGAAATCCGACCATAGATTGGGGGGCTTTTGGCCATTTTCTCATAAAAGTAACAAAATAATGAAAGCCTAAGGAAGAACTGACGCAACTGTATCCCATATATCCGAATGAACGATTTCAAACACAGAGGTGGCCCTATTATTGACACGTTTTGGGAAAGAGGCACGAGTGTGCTTACCAAGCTGACACGACTCACATTCTAACAAAGATAAACTAGATAAACTGGGGACCATCTTTAGCAATTTCAAGAGACTTGGATGACCCAATTGAGTATGGAGCAATTCAGAAGAAACAACGGAAGTGAAAACAACATGTGGTGTTGGGATAGAGAGTAGGTACAATCCCTGTGACTCATATCCTTTTCCAATCACCTGTCCCGTACTCCGATCCTGCGCAAGAATCGAATCATCAAAGAAGGTTACAATGCATTTCAGGTTTTTTGTTAATTTGTTAATGGAAATAAGATTATATGAACATTCAGGTGCAAAAAAGACTGATTTTAAAGGTATGGAAGCCAGAGGATGAGCTATACGTATCCCTTTTACAATAGTCTTTGATCCATTCGCCAAAGTAATAGTAGAGAAGGTAGAAGGGGCAGTAAGAGTAGAGAAAGTGTTTTTGTTACCAAAAATATGGTCAGAAGCACCAGAATCAAGAATCCATTGTTCCTGAGACGAAGATTGCGCGACATAAGCAAAGGAGTTACCAGGTTGTATTGTGCAAGCAGTTGATTATTGTTGCCTTGATGTTTGATACTGAAGGTAGTCATTATAGTCTGCTCCAGTTAAAGTGATAGATTGAGATGATCCATCCATTATGAGCCTTTTTTTGTCACAAAAAGAAGTATTGGAGAAAGAGAGATGAGACTTGACAGTTTTCTGATATGGTTGATTTAGCAACCAGTTCATCAATCCCACTGAAATAGAGAGAGAGGGCTAAAAAAAAACCAATGGCTCTAACCTTGAGAAATTAGAAGAAGAAAAGAAGAAGAAGAAGAAGAAGAGATATTGGGAATTAATTGATTGATCATTCCCTCAAGTTGATGGGATTAAATAGCTGTTACAGATCATGTAAATCAGGAAAGAAGATAAGAAAATATTACACAATCTTCTAACTGCCTAATTAAAGGGATTAAAGAATATTCTCATAACTAGATTATATAATCATACCATATTTAAATATTCTCATATCTACACTATCCAAATATACCATAATTAACCCTCCTAATCCTGCATCAGCTGTTCTTTGAGAAGTATAGCTGTTCTACATCGTACAATGAGATGAAACTAAAAGCTAAAGCCTTTGCCTCACTAAATGCAGTCTATCTATATGTTTTGTTTGAAGTTTGCAAATTCGAGGCATTATTTGTTGGTTATTGTGATATTCTTAACTTGTTTTGATATATTTTTTTGTTTTTGTTTTGAGAAAGGTAACCATTTGTATTCATAGTAAAGCTCAGAACCAAAAAGCTATTGAGCTATGAACTTACAAACAAAAGTATAGAGGGATCATGTTCTACACAAAATCTTACACATTGCCAATTGAAATCTAACAAATCCCCAACTTCCCCTACATGTTCTGTTTACACCTAAAAAAGAAAAGGAAGACAATTCATCCTGATCTTTTGGATGGAGTTGCTGGTGTCTTAAAAGAATCTTGAGTTTCTTCACTTCCAAGTAATCCACCATACACAAGCTGGAATGATCACCCACCAATCTTCTACATTGATTCTCCTCCCCACACTTCCAACAGTTTAGGAAAACTATAGTAGAACTAGGCATATTCCAATTTATGCCAAGAATACAAAAGAAACGTACCACAGATTTTTAGTTCTGTTGCAATGTAAGAAAAGATGCTCATTGCTTTTACACTCTTAACCACATAAAGGACATCTTGAAAGAATCTGAAGACCTCTTCTATGTAATTTCTCTTGGGTGAGGCAGGCTTTCAGTTTTGGTTTGCAAGCATTGGTGGGCCAGTGTTTTGTTACGTTGTTGCTGATTGATTCTTTGGGAAAATACACTAACTTGAGGCACTTTACTAGATTTTAGTGGAGTCATTGTTCAGATAATAGACTTTGAAATCCTTCTTCAGGTATGTCCGTTTGGTTATGTCTAAATGCCAGGATAACCCAGAGGAAATTAAGAAGCTTCACCCCAGGTATATATTTTATTTACGATGTAAACTTGTCTTCAAATATTTTTGATAATTGTTTCGAGGATGTTTTGGAAAAAATTGTAGTACCTACATAGAAAAATAAATACTTCAACCTATTCCTCTGTTTTTTGATTTACTTGGTTATATATATATGTTATATGCACCGATAACGTTAACTTTTTACACGATCAGTTTGTTTTGACCTTTTACAGAAGATTGTTTCCTTTTTTTAAAGATGCCAATTTAATATTTGTATATTAAATTTGTCTACTCTCTAATTTTTTTTTACACCATCAATGCATAGAACTTATACTCATATGATAACTACTCCAAAGTTTGTGTAAATTGGTGCAGATTTGCAGAGCTGAAAAAATTTCATGGGATTGAGGATGAAAAGGCTGCTAATGGAGCAACAGGTCCACAAAAAATGTCATCAAGCTTCATTTGTATGGACTGTCAACTCTAAACTTCTCCAAAATTAGATTAGATTTTATAATCTGATTCAAGTTACCGGTTATGCTCGCCTCTGCAGCTATTACCCTTAAGTGTGTTGCAGCATCAATTGGTGAAAAAGCCCCATTGACTAAAAATCTTCCTGCAACTACAACAGTATGATCTTTTTCATTTAATAGCCAAGCATTTGATTCCTCTATTGGTGTAAGGTTTACTCATCTCTTGGTTCAATTCAGGTTGGCAAGCTGAAAATCCTATGTGAGAGTTTCTTCAAGATAAAATCTGTTAAACCGAAGTTGTTTCTTCAAGAAGAGGTACGTATCAGTCGCTTAGATTTCATGAGTAGATGATATAATGGATCCAACCCCCCTTAAACTATCACATTTTTATTAGATTCATACTTGAACCATGCCTACTTTATGTTAACTATAACTTTTAAGTGCTAAACCCCCCCTACACTATCACATTTTTATTAGTTTCATGCTTAAACTATGCTTAGGTTATATGTTATGTATGTGTGTTCACCCTCCAAAAAATTATTTTTTTTTCTTTCAAGTTTTGTTTAGATTATTAATGGCTTTAATTATAACATAAATTCTAACTAAATAAGTAAAACTAAAGAAACACAAAAGCTAAAAGTAAAGATGAATTAAAAGTTAAAAGGGAAATGAAAAAAGGTAAAGAGAAAAACATAAGAGACATCACTTTTGTGTCATTTCGCTGAGAGCTCTCTAACAGTAGAGAAATTGAAGCAGATCTGTTCTTATTTTGTTTGATTTCACAGTAATTCCAGTCTATAATCTTTGAGTTTATTGTATCTTGGGGTTGAAAAGTATGAATCAAGTACTGTGAACAAAAAACCCCTAAACTTTGAGAGGTTGAAGAACATATCTATACATTCACAAGTTCTTTTTCTATGTCTGTCCTTTATGTTGCTTAGTCCATGACTTAATTAGTCGTTGTAAAAGCCACGTAAATGACTTTTTTTCCCCCTAACGCGCCTCTAAGGTGGTGGTTACATGCACTTTGCCATCTGTCAAGCCAGGGGGATTTTAGCACCTGGAAATTATAGATTAGGGGTAACGTGAACTTGGCATAGTTATCAAAAAAACGTATAGAATTGATAAAAATGTGATAGTTTAGGTGGGGTTTAGCTCCTGAAAGTTATAATTCGGAGGGGGGTGATAACACTCAAATCACTCCTCAAAATCAATTAAAAAAGTGAGCGGTCGTCGTCAATAAAAACCCAACGAAGAGTCAGGGTCGAATCTCATAGAGAATGGTATATCGTGGAGAATTCCTATCCAGAGATTTTGGATTTTAAGATTGCTCATTTGCAATAGTAAGAACAAGTGAGTGGATACTTCCACCAAGTTTATATAAAACTTTGATTATCAATTATCACAATTAAACTAAAATGTTGAAGAATTCTAGAGTTAATAAGCAATCTAGGGAGGGTGCGGGGATTGGAAATCAATGTCACATAGGGGTAGTTGTGTTGCTCTATTGTGATGAACACACATGAATAGGCTAGGTCATCTTCATTGACGCTAATCATCTTTCGATCTCAAAGCATCTATGCATAGAATCTCTTTTCGGTCTCATTTAAATACCAATCTAAACAACCCAATACCTTACTCTATTCTCTCTTTCAAGAACAGGGCAAATAGATTCGTCCCATAACCTCTATTTTCAAGCAAGTTACAGACATCAAACCTAAATTGCTAGTATCAGACTACTTACCCACTCCAATCAATTTCTTTCGAGCATCAACCGGAGATCGGAAGTAGGAATTAAGTTTGCAACCTTAACCAATAAATTAACCCTATGCTAATTAGACCAAATTCATGTATGAACAGCAACAAACAGAGCATAACACAATACCACTACATTACATCAACACTCAACCCCATAATTGCACCCCTAGATCTTGGGGTTTTAGCCACCCATCACAAAAAGTAAATAGATTATACCTTCCATGAAAGCAGCCATGGGTAACATGAAATTAAGCCATTACAAGCAAATACACTTTGGATACAACTTCAAATTATCAAATTCAAGCACAAAGTTGTAAAACCTCCAAAAGTTAGAAAAGTGTTCTTCAAAGAAAATGTGTTATCCCTCTAAACTCTTCACACACTCTGATATTTTCTATTCTATGTCATCTGATTTCTAATTCCTCTCTCCTTTGGGCTATTTATAATTTCTCAAAATTTGGCCCAAAATTCCACTACGCAGTTCAATCGGCGACATTAGTGGGGGTCGTGGAACATGTTCGGCCATCGCCTATTGCTCTTCAGCTCACCTTTTTTGATGCTCTAGGCTTTAGGTGTTTTGAACCTTAGTTGGCGAACTCAATTGAGTCAGCCTTTCACGTTCGGCAAATTGCCGATCACCACCTTGGTTCGCCTTTCGAGCATTAAATCTTTTCTTAACATGTTGTCATTTTGGGCGATGTTTATCAAGGCCACCTTTCTTATTTGGCACATCGCCTTCTCCACTGGAGTCCGCCGACCTGATTTGATAGTCACAAGTGCTACGCACTGTCATTTTGGGCGAGGTTGTGCTCAATTGGTGATCTGCCCTTCTTGTTAGGTGATCCACAATGTATGGTTTGCACTTTTTTTGCATTTTTGGCTATTCTTTCAAACATCATCCTTGCGTTGTCCAATTTCCTTCTTAGCTGCAAATCATCAACATTTAATCAGAATAAGACAATATTAGGCATTGAGGACACCAATTATTGAGCTAAATGGACTTTAAATGAGTGCAAATCTACCACTCATCCGGGGGGGTGTGTGACATAAACTATGCCTAGGTTTAGGTATGAAACTAGTAAAAAGCATGATAGTTTAGGGAGGCTTTGATCCATTGTTTCTCAATAGATTTTTGAGTACTTTACATAGCTGTAGAATATTTTAAAAAGTACATTACATATTTTTAGCACCAAAATTCGTCTTAAAAAAATATTTTTAGCACAAAAATTCATCTTTTAAAAAATACTTTTAGCACATTAATATAACAAATAGTAGCCATACCTAGGGGTGTTCACTGTTTGGGTTGGGTAACAAATAGTAGCCATACCTAGGGTGTTATCAGTTTGGGTTTAGTTTGGTTCGATTATTCGTTTTTAACTATACATAAATATATACTCTTCATTTTTCTACTATATTTCTTGATATTAAACAAACAAATAAAGTGAATTTTTTTATTAGGTAAATGTAACATCATTTTTTTAAACACTTAAAACATACTCAGAATAAGTCAAATATATTTAATTATGCAATGTCTCAAGTAGAATTGGAGATAAAAGAAAAAAGGATGTGCCTTATCAAAATAATAAAAAATCTGAATGCTTTGGCTCTTCATAAATCAGTAGAAGATTGAGAACGGGTTTCTTGAAAACTTTGAAGATGGAGACATTAGGGGAGATGAAAATGACGGGCTAGCGACTAGCGTTGGCGATTAGGTTAGCTTTTTGGGAACTAGAAGTCTTTTTGTTATTTTCTTTACTTAAATATTATTGAATTATAAATAACTTTTTGATCAAAACATATTTAAGATATTTAAAATTATTCATAAAAATTAATATATTATGTATATATAAAAAATTCTGTATACAGTATAATTTATCGGTTTAGTTTGTTTTTTTCTTCAGTTATTTCTAATCAGATCAAAACCAAACCAAATGCTATTGGTTTTTAAAAATTTAAAACTAAACCAGATTAAAACCCAAAAAGTATTGGTTTATTTAATCAGTTTGGTTCGGTTTTTAACCAAATCATGAACACCCCTAGCCATACCTATCCAAAATAAACTCCTCTTTTGCCTCAACCAATTAACCCCAAAAAAAAAATGCTAGAAACGGCTGCGTTGAAAAGATTAGTTTCCTTTGATAATGTCTTTCTTTTTATTTTCTTTCTATATTAGATTGTCTTTTTTTTATTTCTAGTGTCTTTGTTTCTTATTTTCTTTTTACATAGTTTTTTTTTAGTTGACGATGTGCGCGAATGCACCAGTAAGGATGTGTGGGAGGTTGAATATAACAGGTTTTAGGATAGAGAGGTAGACCAAAGAATTGGGGGAGGTGCTAAGGCGGGGCATGACACATCTTCATCTTATTGAGGATATGACCTTTATATAGGAAGGTATGGAGGTCGAAAAGTAGGGTAGAAGGTTAGTAGATAGACGATTGTTGTCATAGTTTTATGTAGAGAGGTAGGTGTTAGTTTCCTCTTCTCATCTTCTCCTTACTTAATAATATTAGTTAGTAGTCGTGCAGTATTTTATTCATCAATTCATTACTACTTATTGCTTAATTTGCTGTATGTATCTTGTTATTTTATTGTCGTTATTTTCATTCGGTGCTTCTTTGATTACACTTCTTTTGAAACAACCTCTCTACCCCACAAAGGTAGGGGGTAAGGTCTGCATACATCCTCCCTTCCTAGACCTCACTTGTGGGGTTACATTGTGTATGTGTTGTATAGTTTTTTCTTATTAGTTTCCTTTTTGGAATTCAAATGTAGATAGAACAAAATTATTATATTAACATTGAAAATTGGATTGTTGGGTTTGAGTATATAATTTTTTATTTCAATGGTGTATGATAAACCATATATTAACGTTATATATTAAATATAATGAACATTCTAAATAGCATGTAGAATTATTTTTTAGTTACATGTGTATGATTGGTATACTAATTGACCATATATTAGCGTTATATATTAAATATAATGAACATTTTAAATCTCATGTATAATTATTTTTTAGTTACATGTATTATATTGTATATACACAATTCGTATGATTGGTATACTAATTGTATAAATAGTATATATAGCATGTTTTTTTTTAAAGTGATAAATAGTATATATAGCATGTTGATGCAATATTAACATAATATAAAATAGTCACAGTATAATATATTTGAAATGTATTAATGGTATTCTTTTAGAAGCTGTCCGCATAAAAATAAATTTAAAGAAAAAATATCTCAATTCCGTCGGTGGTGATCTCACTAAAGAGGGAAGATTTTTTATTTTTTTATTTTTTTATTTTTTCAAAGAGGGTTGTCTCTTTGATATAATTCTTCTTTTTAATTCTCGAGGGATATTTGTGGGGGAGAGAGAAAAGAGCAGATGCTGTAAAAGTGTATTAATGGAAATAGATCCCTTAATCATGGGAGAGGGTTACTAACGTTTAAATGGGTTTGTTAATGATATTTAATTCTCTTTAAAATGCCAAATTTGTTACGTCTAAAAAGACAAGTTATTTTTGTATATAATTTTTACTAGCTGATATAGTTGGTTAAATCCCTAGAGGTGGTGCACAAAAACCATGAAAGACCAGGTTCAAATCTCACTAGAGACGGAAAATGCTAGGTGATTTTTTTTTTCATTTGCTAGTCTCTGTCCGATAGGAGGTACCCGGCGGAATAGTTGAGGTGTGCACAAGTTATCCTGGACCACTGCTATTGAAAAAAGAAGGATAAATGTACTATTGTTATTTCTTTAAATTTCTAGAACCAATTGTTGTCTATATTTTGATGATAGTCACTGCAGGTGTTAAATTTTTTTGAATTTATGTTGAGAAGTTATTTTGGACTTTTCAGGGTTCCCCATTACCAACACTGCTTGATGATGATATGACATCCTTAATTGATTTTGGAGTGGGCAATGGATCAACAATTCTTGTGGAAGAAGAGTGTTAATGTTATAAGAAATCTTGAAAGTTTGAGTGAATTTTGGTCACTCAATATACATTGTTGGAATCACTTTGGAATTTGAGAATGTCTTTTTTGACTCTTTTCATTCAAAGTTTGTGCTCCAAAAAAGTTTGATGAGCAAACTCTCCCTCCATCCCTTTTCATCTCTCGGCTCAAGTGAATCAAAGTGCAAGCGAGGTGCACATCTTATCTTACCAATAATTTTCAATTTAGTAATGATAACAAAGATAACTAGGGATGGCAATGGGGCGGGGCGGGTTGAGCTTAACTCGCAATTTTTTTTACCCGCCCATCCCCACATAGCAACTTTCTTCATTTTCAACCCGCATAGATCCGCCTTGCATAAACCCGCACTGCATAATTTTTTTATATTTTCTTTTTCTAGTTAAGTTTGATACTAAAAATAAAATTCATAAAAATAAATTTATTTTTTCATTAAGTTGTATTAATTTAATAGATAATAACTTAAATTTCTATTTTTTAGAGGTCAATTGGAAACATGTAAGAAATTATATTATTTTTTATTGAACCATTTTCATTTACTACCTTGAATATTTTGGAAGTTTTAAAGAAATGATCTTAATAAAAAATGTTCTATCACTCTTATAACATGTAAAAAGTTAAAATTAAGTTTGAATCCGCATAAAATCACATATACCCGCAACCCGCCCTGCCCTGCATTAATTTAAAAAAAACCCACTTCAACCCGCCCTGCATCATACCCACCCTGCACAACCTTAAACCCGCCCCGCCCCGCCCCATTGCCATCCCTAAAGATAACTCAACTTAATATCTAAAATAAAATTTGAGGAGCTGAATGAGAAATGGCAGAACAAATTCCTTGGTCATTGGCACAAGATATTTGCATGATTAGGGGGCAATGCGAGCTTTTAAGTATGTGGTTGTGTCAGAGCAGGCAATTGACATGGGCTGTGAGATTACGTACAACAAGAAATGTATGAGTGTCAAGGAATTGTCACAGGCTGACAATCAACAAATGTAAAACAAAATATTAATTAACTACTACAATATATCAAAAATTGATTAAGGAGGAGGAGTCCTCTATAAATATATGCTGCAAGTTATCCCTAACAAACTATATCACATATCATTCCTAACCTATATATCTACAACACCTTTATCTAATAACTAAAGATGATTATGGAATAACAAGCTTGTCACACAAGAACTGAAGTCATCTTGACTCTGTGGGCGTATGCATCAACAAGATGATTAATTGAGCCTAACATCAAGGTCCTTGGCAGCAACTTTTCTCCCTGATTAAATGGAAGATGAGATTTGCAGGTGGCAGATAAGTTCTCACACCACAAATATAGGAGCTTGACGAAGAGATATATGCAGTTTTCGACCCAAATCAGTTCAGCAGTGGCTGCAACTAATTAGGTTAGGTCCAGGGAAAATACAATGGCTATGTGTTGAGCATCGATCATCAGGGTAACCAGCGTGTCAAATTCCGCCTTTAAGAGAAAGCTCCAAGTGAAGTCGAAGATCAAGAGTGCTTTTAAGATAGGAATTAAGTAGCCTCTTCATAGCAACAAAATGATGATCCCTTGGGTCACTCAGAAACTGGTAGAGCTTGTTCACAACATATTGCAAGGCTTCTTTCCACACATGAGATAGTTGAAGGCTAGGAGACATGGTTGGCGCCGTCCATATTTATAACCTTGAGGAGTAAGTCACGAATGTTCTTGAGATAAATACCTTGAGCAGATCGAATGACTTCTATACAAAGGAAGTAGTGAAGAGGTCCTAGGTCCTTCAATGCTAAGTGAGAAGATAACCTAGAAACAACACTTGAAATGAAGGGATTAGAGCTGCCAGTGATGATTAAAACATCGACATACACCACGGCAAAGGTAACCTGATGGCTCAAAACCAATTTCAACAAGAGCATCTCACAATTTGTCAAACCAATCCCTAGATGCTTGTTTAAGGCCATAAATTAGTGCTTTGTGAAGTTTGCAAACATGAGTATGCACTTCTTCACTGAGTTCACCACGTAGAAAGCATTTTTAACATTAAGTTGTCTAAGATCTCATCCCTCGGACAAAACAATTGTAAGTATAACTCAAAACCACCGAACTAAAAGTATCATGATAATCACTCCCTTTTTCTTGAGTGAATCCATTTGCTATAAGTTGGCCTTATATCGATGCAGGGGAGCCATTAGGATTTATTTTCAACTTGACATACAAACCCTTTTGAATGAGAGCATTGTACTCTTAATTCTCATCCAATAAAAGGGCTCAATTGGTCAGATTTTAGCAGAGGATATATATCTAGTAGCTAAGTTGGGTTGAGGTTGAGTAGGAAGTACCATGTAATGAGGAGGAGTGGTAGACAAGGGTAGATCAATAGTGTGAATATTTTTTCCAGTGATGAAACATTAGAGATCATTAACGAGCTAGAGGAAGAAATGATCCTTAATTCGATGGTGGAACCTATGGATTCAAAGGTTTTCATAAAACATGAAGGCTCTTGTAATTATTGTTGTACTACCCTAGCCCTAGGAAGACACACTACTGTGAACCAAACTGTAACTTGTTTGTGCATGTTGTAAGGTCGCAAGTAAGGATAACAAGCACACCCAAAAATCTTAAAAAAACACAACTTCTAAAGTGGGGTATACACATCTGATTTATGAGATACACAACCCAAAGACATGATCCCAAAAATGCAAAGGTAGAAACATATGGACTAAGAGTGTTAGACAATTTCAACGGGTTAAGTTAATAAATGGCCCTGCTGGTCTTGATATTTTGTCCGTCATAAAAAAAGTCTTACAAAACATAACATCCATCCACTTAATGAAAATTTCTTGGATAAAATTGCCCTCCAAACCTAACAAATTAAAGAGAGCTTAATATTATATCACAATTTGTGTCTTGATAAGTAAACATAACTAAAAGAATTCATTTTGTCCTATTCATTTTTTCTCTTTTTCCCTATACCTTTTTTTTTTTTGTCTTTTCTTTCTTTTTTAACCCTATCCTTTTGTCTTTGCCGCCTTTTCTTTTGTTTTTTTTTTCCTTTTTTCTTTCTTTTTTTCTTGCTTTCTTTATTAGAATATTTTTTTCCTTTTTTTTTTTTGGATCTTTAAAATATATTTTTCACTTATCAAGCTAAAATAATACCTATTTTATATATTTCGTACTTATTTTAAATAAAATATATCCCTAGATTCAAAGGCCAAGGTTCAAGACAATTTTTTTAATACTTAGCATTTAATTTTTTATTTTATATATATATATTCAGTTTAGTTTGAAATTTTAAGAGATACTCTTATAACTCTTCATCCATTTCAAAATTTAACCTCAGATGCCGACATGTTCTTTCAATTTCTGGATCAAATGGAACCAAGGGAGATCCTTGTCTTCAAGTATCGAGCATAATTTGTGGAAAACCCCGTAATGGACAAAAACAATAACCAATGTAATTTTCAATAAAAAAATAGCTACTTACTTAATTTTTATGAGCTATAAATCTCAAAACTGCACTCCCTAGCAACGGCACCAGAATTTTGATAACACCCAGACTACATCCTTAATTGAAATTAAAGTGGTTGATGTCAAAATATAGTAACTCGACTAGGTTGAGATCGAATACCATAGAGAGCATGGTCAAAGATCTTTATAATTTGCTATTGCTGTTTTAATTAGTAAATTCTATTGGGGATTGGGGTTTAAGTGGAGAATTATTATCTACTTTAACTATTTAGGTTTTAATCAATAATAAAGGATGAACTAGGTTTAAATTTCTTAGATATCATTACTCAAACCGGTAATTTACTATCAATTCATTTAGGTGTATTTATTGTAAAAAATTAACGAATATATGTGATGAGTTGGTATTTAATCAACTCATTAGACTCAAATTCATAAATTTTTGCTATATTTTGTTGCTAATTGAGGAGATTTTAGGCACCAATTCTTTTGTATGCAGGCATTTCATGGAAAAATCAAGTTTGAAGAATTTGGAGCTTAAAATCGCTGAAGCACATCGGCATCCCACAAGAACCAGTTGGCGTCTCTCCGGCTAGATACCAGCTTGACTAGGGAAAAATTCCTAAGCATCGACGACTCATTGGTGCTGTACAATTTCTGATCGGTTTTCTGCCAACCTCACTCCAGGTGCTTCTGAAGAAACTGAAGGCTGAAGCAGCGATGCGATTGGTGTTGAACAATCTTGGATCGGCGTTTCACCGGTCCAGCGCAAGTTGAAGAGGGAAACTTAAGGGAACAAACATACTTGGAGGATAAGGTATTTTCTTTGTAAGGTTCTAAGGATAGAATAGAGATTTGTGTAATCATATACCTTTATTTTCTTCCCAATTGGGAATAGTCAAGAAGAGAAGAACTTTCTGATAATTTAGTAGTGATAGAAAATAGCTTAGAACTTTCCTTTCTTCCAAAGGAAGAAAACTCAAATTTGAATTCTTCTAAGCTTTGGATCTCAGATTTGTTAATCAATTTTGGTTGAAATAGAATTCTCTCATATGGATATTGTCTCTATTTCTTTCATTATGAGTAGCTAAATTTTTAGCTAGGGGTGTGTGTGCATAATGTTGGTGTAACACCCATGGGTAATGATTAATTAGTTCTAAAATTGGTTGTTATGCATAGATCTATTGTTGTCTTGAAGTTTTAATCTAAAATCAGGGGATGCAAATATTGATTAAGCTCTCTAACACTGTTTGGCTTGAGAAAGCAAAATGGAATTGGGTAAGAGGACTTGGTTACATTAGTCTATGGATTTAAGATAGAAATAGGATTGTTCGATTAATTTTCCATTTACTGATATGAGCTAGGGATAGTCTATCTACTAAAGAAATGTTTGGTGTTTTATTGATAAGGATTTTGGAGTTTGAGGGAATTCAAGGGATATATGTTTGATATTTTGAGAGAATATCAAATGTAGCCTAGAACAAATGCTATCCATGTATTAACCAATTTGGTTTTGATTAATCTTTGCCTATTGTGTCGAAATCCCATCAAAGTGCATACAACTCTAGTCTTTTCCAATCTTGGTGGAACTTATTTGTGTTGACTCCTTGTTTTTGATATTTGATATTGATAATTTCTAGTTGTTCCCTAACCCCCCCCCCCCATTTTATATGCTTGTTGAGAGTACGATATGCTAGTTTGTCTTGGGTTAAGAAATAAATTTGAGACTGATCCCAACTGCCAATCATTGTAGTTCAACCCCGACCTTTAAAGTTGGATATTATTTTGCAAACGATCGCCTATGCCCTGAAAAAATGGGACACAGTTGAGCGTTCATCAATATGTATCCTAAAACCTCTTAGCCCAATTAAGAAAATATCACCTTAAGTCCTTGCCGTCAGTTTGGTACTAGATTAATTTATTTAATGTCAGGTGTAATGAGCCTCGTGGTTATTTTCTTAACTTTGTACGTGTTAATATTTTGTTCCTTTCATATGAGTTTTGACCATCACAAGTGACATAAGAAGAAAGGAACAGGAGCGGGATAAACATATGGCGAATATGATGACAAATGTAGAGCTTTTAGCTAAGCATATAATGGGCACCAGAACAAAAAGCTAAAATGCCATTGAGCCACATGGTTCATCATCAATGGAATAGGAGGCTGCTTATGCCTCGTTTGATGAGGATATTAAATACTTAGCTAATCAAGGGTCGGGTTCTCGATCGGGGTACCAAGGGACCAATCAAAGTCCTTGGCATCCTCAGGAGGAGAATCAATGTTGGAGAGATCGAGATGGTTTATGAAGAGACTGAGATAGGCAGTCGAGCAAGATTAGACGAGAGGTACAATCATCAAAGTTCAAACCCATATGTGCCTCCGCAAAAATCTAATGCTCCTCACAACCAAGCAACTGTGAGTGACCTAGCGAGTTCAAGGATCAAGAAGATGCTAAACCGAGTTCTCATGAGGGTCGAGTCTACGGATAAGAGAGTTAAAGGGCTCAAGAGTGATGTTTCTAACTTAACCCAAACTAGGAGCTCTCACCCTGCTTTAATTAAACACTTGATGACCCAAATGAATCATCTCTCGGCTCAAATGAATCCAAGAGCCAAAAGTACACTTCCTAGTGATACTCTTCGAAACCCAAAAAAATGATGACCATTGTACGATGATAATTATAAGAGTAGAAAAATGCTTTATGATGTCAAGATTGTGCCTAAGAAAGTGGCAAGTGAAAAAGTTGAGGATGCGGTGAAGCCTAGTGCACCCATTTGTATTGTTGTTAATGGGGACTTAGTGAATGAGGAGAATGTGATTGTTGACTAAAAAAAGGAGGATAAAGCTCCTAACGTGGTGGTTGAGGCTAAGGGAACAAAAAGGGATAAATCTACGAAGGGCGATATACCTAACTGTCCCCTTCCTTATCCTTAAAAAATGCTGAAAAAAGAGGACAATCAATTAAAAAGTTTGTTGATCATTTTAGCAAGTTGTCTGTCAATATACCACTGGTTGATGATCTCTAGCAAATGTCGGGGTATTCAAAATTTATGAAGGAGCTGTTGAAGAAGAAGTGAGTGGTTGATGTGAGCAAAATTGAGGTGAACCAACATTGTAGTGCATGATGGCCAACAAGTTGGCTACAAAAAGACATGATCTGGGAGCGTTTACGATTCTATGTACTATTGGAGTATATACGTTTGATAAATCCTTGTGTGATCTAGGGGCAAGTATAAACTTGATGCCCCCAGTGATTTTCAAGAAGTTGTGTCTAGGGGATCCAAAGCCTACTCTAATGAGATTGCTTATGGTGGACCACTCTATAAAAAGCCTTGTGGGTATACTATTTGACATCCTTGTCAAAATGGATACATTTATTTTCCCGGCCGATTTTGTAGTTCTTAATTGCGATGTTAATATAGAGGTGCCTATCATTCTAGGCTGATCATTCCTTGCCACGGGTTGAGCATTAGTTGTTGTTGATCTTGGAGAGCTCACGTATTGAGTTGATGATGATGAGGTGAAGTTCAGTTTGAAAACTTTTACAAAGCCACCTAATGATAGTAGAGTGGTGTCGGTAAAGGATTCCTTGGACAAGCTGATTGATGATCCATGGGAAGCAGATGTACGACCCGTTATTGATTGATTGTGACGTATTTGCATCGTACCACAACATGAAATCAAGTGTTTCTTGGGAGGCAATCCAAATTTCATTTCTTCTTATTAACTTCACTTTTTGTTGATTACAGGGTTGTGGAATGATGCCAAGGAAAAATAATGAAAAATTGGGCATCTTGGCCATTGACGCCAGATAGGTGAAGCAGCGGTTGGAAATTTTACAATGCCAATCAAACAAAATTTTCCAATGGTCAACTGGGAAGCATTAAAGAAATCTATGCTTCAACACCGGACCTCTGATTGAAAATTGTACATCGCTAGTCAAGGCACTGGTAAGAAATTTCAGCATCTACACTGAATCAGCGTCTCATTGAAGGTTATTGGCGTACCGCCAATCAAACACAAATAATGTAATGTTGAAGATTTTTTCAATTTTGATCTATGGAAGACCAAAATTGAATTTTGACAGCCATCCCCAAAACCCCAAACACCTAATACCCTTAACCCTCTTCCATGTACATTCCCACACCTCTATTTCCTATATTCATCTCCCCTAGTAACCATTAAACCTTCAACCTCCCAACTTATTCTTTCCCTTCCATTTAAACCCTTATTTACCCTCTTCTCTCCTTACTTTAACTCCCATTTTCACCCCTAAATCTTTAAATCTCACTTGTGAACTTCCTTGAGTCGAAGTTGAAATCTCCATTGAAGCTTTCAAGATTTTCTCCTCACTCCCTTCAATCGTTGGTATGTTACTCTATTTTACTGATTTTAAGCTTTCATAATGTGGACATGTGATAAGGATTCATGCTTATTCTTAGTTTCTGCAAAATTCTCTTGTTGAGTTAGAAATTTGTGCTTTGAAAAAAGGTTTTTTGTGCTTTAAAATTGATAGATCTGAGTTAAATATGCTTGAATGTGCGAAATAGCATGTGAAATCTTGTTTAGATAGCTTAAAATTTTAATTAGGGTGAAGTCTGAGTAACCATTTGTATTTATGTAGTGGATGGAATTTCCCTATGATGGATTTACTTGTATGCTTGATGATTCCCAATGATATACACACGGTGACACTCTTCTTAAGGGAATTCGTCATGGTTTTCTTGGAATTTAAATGAGAATCCTTTGGGGAAGTCTGAGTACCATTTGATATCTTTGTGAACTTTTGAACTAAAATTGGACTAGTTTTGGTCGAATGGCATCCTTGAAGCATTGGCACTGTACAATGGTTGCCCTACATTTTGCAAGTGCAATGCCAATTAAGTTAGGAATTTTAAAATTTCACTGATTTTGAATTGCATTCCACTTGCGAATTGAAGGTCTTCATTTAGTCGTCATTTGTACTGGCGGTGTATGATTTTGCTTCTGTGAACCACCAGTTTCAATGTGGCTGAAATCTCTAATTATTTTTGCACTCTTATTCTTTTTATTTTGTTACCTTCTTTTTGCTTTATTTTACTTTTCATAAATGAAAAGCCCAAAAATATGTGTTTTTTCATATGTTGCTCACTTTTCTCTTACAGAAAATGCCAAGACAAAAGCATGTGGCCATAAATCCCTCTAGGCGATCTTCCACTTCCAGAAATAGGGGAGTACCCAACAACCCCCAAGAAGAGGCACTAATTAAGTTCTGTGTGGGAGGCATGAAAGAATACTACGATTTGTTTATAGGATGTAGGTCTTTCACATCAGAGAAGGAGTTAAGTTTTGCAGGTCTAGCAAAGGCTGTCAGAAGGGTAGATTAGTAGCTCGCTAACCAGATGTGGCTCCCGTTGGCGGAAGCACCCAAGGAATATTATCTAGAGGTGGTGATGGAGTTCTATGCCTCATAGCAAGCTACACAAGATGCTCAAGGGCATCAAGGTAGTATGGATAGGTTTCCATGTTGCCTTAGGTGAAAGTGCATTAGAGTAGAGGTTTACATTACACCTGCAACAATCAGTTCTCTATTTTGAGATGAGCCAATAGGAACTGCTGGAGTGTATGCTCCAAATCTTGCATCAAAAAGCATCCAATTCCATTGGGTGGCTAGTGTGATATGTGGAAGCCAGAAACCCTGAGGGAAGGGATATCTATCGACGAGACTTACTCTTCGAAGCCAAAGTGTCACTTGATTTCATCTATGCCCAACTCATGCCATCAAAGAATGATGAGCGCGTTCCCTATGAGGCAACTATTCTGATTGCCTGTTTGATGAACTGTATTCACATCAACTATGGAGAGATTGTGGCAGTGCAAATTCAGAAGAAAGCTCACCAACATAATCACTCAATGCCTTTTCCGGTGCTTATAAGTCAGTTGTGTGATAAAGCTAAGATTCAATACTTTGATAATGACGAATCAACCCCTACTGATAGTGTGATTGCTATTGAGAAAAACAGAGATGTTGAAGCCCTGAAATTGAAGAGACAAAGGATGCAAAAGTGCGGCTTGGAGGAGGATGAACCTTCACAGCATGAGACTACTCCCGTGGAATTGAGAAATGCCCTCAGACGAGGATGCAATAGCACCTCCACAGCCACCTTCCACCTCCACTTACGTAAAAATTTCTATTGAGAGTTGGTGCAGACCTGAAACGACCCAAAAAAAATGCCCGAAAATGTGCTTCGGAAACATATCAAAATCCGTGCATGATTTCGGAAATTCGACTTCATATTCTTATTTGTGGGGTCAAATTGAGTGGGAAATGGGTCTAACCCGAATTTTAGAGCAACCGTATCAAAATTCGAAAATCGCAAAAATTGCGATTTGGAGGGTCAACTTTAAAGGGGCATATCTCTTAAGCACACAAGGAACTGGAAGGGCTGCAAACTATTAAATTAAAGCTCTTTGAGTTAGCTTTCCAACGCACTTGGTTTCACCTTAGTCCGAGTTAGGATGAGGGAGTTATGACCATTTTCGTAAAACCTGTCTGTGCAGATTTGCAATTTCCAGTGAGCTATTTTTTTAGGCGGGTTGGAGACGTTTTTTTATAAAAAGGGGATATGTCCCATACTTAGTCATTTTTCTTAACTCCAAAAACACTCTCTAAGCCCTCTCCAAAAATTCCCAAGATCTTCAACCAAATTCAAACATCTCAAGCTCTAATTCCGGATTCAAAACTCAATCTCAAGCTTCGATTCTCCATTCCAATCTTCATCAAGGATTCTCCAAAGTTGAGGTATGTGGGTTTGATTGTGGAAAACTTCCTTTCCACAAGTCCAACCATTTATCCTCTATTTCTACTTCAAGTTTATGGGTCCTTATGATCACTTATGAACTCTTGAATTATGGAATTACTACTACACACCCTATTATGGTCCATTTTTCATATTATCATGAAATGGAATTTTTATGTGATGTTTATGGTTTACATGCTTCCATGATCAAATTATGAAGGTTGATATATATATGTATGTTGTTGGTGGGCTGATTTATATGGATTTTGGAATTGGTTGGAATTAGTATTCTTGAAATACATGATTTCATTTACATGAACAATTGCCCACCATGTGTTTGATAAAATGCCCATTTATAGAATTCTTAGGAAAGGGAAGGTCCAAGGTACGTCCTATGAGTCGGATGGTTATGTAATTACTGAAATGATGATGAAATGGACACATGTATATGATTTTCCCTAAATAAGTGTTGTGAGTCGACCAAGCCTAGTACGGGGGGTAGTAGGCCCGTATAACCGTATCGAGGGGTTGGTACCTTGGTTGCCTAGTACGGGGGGTAGTAGGCCCGTATAACCATATCGAGGGGTTTGTACCTTGGTCCCTAGCTCGGGGGGTGGTAGGCCCGTGTAACCATATTGAGGGGTTTGTACCTCTTTCGCCTCTCCAAGGGGGTGGTAGGCCTTGGAAATACTATATTGATGGTCACTCGCCACACATGTACTACGTCCCACTAAATATGATTTTTATGTAAGCATCATTATACATATCATTTCATTAATATGCTATTTATCGGGTATGATTACGCATTTTCCTATGATGTCCATCTTAATGTAGCATTGCATTGCATCCCATATACTTAGTACATTCAAATGTACTAACGCATACTCTATGCCTACATGATGTCACCATGTAGGGACCGGAGCACCGCTTGACCATCCTCCTCCGCGTGGCTAGTACGATTTTCTATAGTGGTTATTGGTGAGTCCTCCATTTCGGGGACGTTGCTCATGATCTTTTGCTATGTATAAAACTTTTCCTTTCTAGTTATGTTTTGACTATGAGGGTGAGCCCGGTAGTTTGTCTTGGCCCCCGCTAAGTACTCATGTTTAGAGGTGGTGTTGGACAAGTTGTGTATTATGCTTGAGCTTGACTCATCTATGGTATTTATGTATCATTTCTTTTTTTGTTCCCTTAGTCCCGATTTCCCCCTTGATTATGCTTATCGTTTATGGTCATTTAATTGCTTCCGTGACCAAGGATGTGTAATGATACGCTATGAGGCTTGTTTGGGGTTCCTTCGGGTTCCCCATTCGCCGGTCACATCTAGGCCCTAGGCTTGGGTCGTGACAAGCTTGGTATCAGAGCACTAGGTTGAATGATCCTCGGAGTCCAATACACCGCGTTGATTAGAGTCCGATTCATGGTTGTGTTGTGCACCACAACTATGAGTAGGAGGCTATGAGACGTTTTAGGAAATGTTTCCCTTCTCCATGTTCTAAGTCATGCCGTAGAGTTGAATTAAGTCTTTCCCTAACGGTTGTTCTTTGCTATGCTAGATCATGTCTAATACAAGAGGAAGACGAGCCCGCGCACCCGAGGAACAATCGACCAATGGGGATCTTCGGGATGCCCTTACTTTATTTGCACAAGCTATGGCTAATCAAGCCAACCACGGGACCCAAGCCCCTCAGGCTCCTACCCCGGCATCACGGGTAAGAGACTTCGTGCGGATGAATCCCCCAGAATTCTATGGGTCTAAGTTAGATGAAGACCCTCAAGAGTTCATTGATGAAGTCCACAAGATATTAGCTATCATGGGCGTGAGGTCAAAAAATAAGGCGGAGTTGGCGGCCTACCAACTAAAAGGAGTGGCCCAAATATGGTACAACCAATGGGAGAAAGAGAAGGGGGCAAACTATGTGGTGCCTTGGGAAGAGTTCAAAACGGCTTTCCTTAATCGATTCTTTCCTCTAGAGCTTAGGGAAGCAAAATTGGTGGAGTTCATGAATTTAAAACAAGGATCTATGAGTGTGAGGGAGTATGCCCTCAAGTTTAACCAACTTTCAAGATATGCTCCACACTTGGTTGTCGACTCACGGTCTAGAATGAATAAATTCGCGATGGGTGTGTCCGACCTAGTGAGTGAAGAATGCCGGTCCGCAATGTTGATTAGTGACATGGACTTGTTCCGCTTGATGGTCTATGCCGAACAAATGGAGGAGGAGAAGTTGAGGAAGAGGAGGGGTCATGAGGCCAAGAGGGCCCGTTTTGAGGGCAAGTTCCAAAATCAAAGGGGAGGCCGATTTCATCAAGGCCAAGGGTCTTCTCATGCACCCCATAGGGGGTTTGCCAATGAAGTTCCAAGGGCCCAAGGTGTTGGTGGTATGGGTTCTAGTGATGTATGTCCGAAGTGTGGTAAGGGCCATGGTGGCCCGTGTTTGAGAAATACCGGTGCTTGCTACAGTTGTGGGGAAATGGGGCACAAGGCAGTGGATTGTCCCCGAAATCGCAACAAGGGTAAGGAGGTCCGTCCACAAGGTGCCAATGCGGTTCCTTTGGGGAGAGGGGGCCGACAAGATGGTGCCCCAAGGCACAATCGATTTTATGCTTTGCATGGGAAGCAAGGGGTCGATGAAGTCCCCGATGTCGTTACCGGTATGTTGAAAATCTTTGACTTTGATGTATATGCACTAATTGATCCGGGTGCCTCTCTTTCTTTTGTCACCCCTTTTGTTGCCAAAAAGTTTCATGTTGAGCCCGACTTGTTGCGTGAGTCATATAAGGTGTCTACTCCTATTGGTGCATATATTGTTGCTAGGAAGGTCTATAGAAATGGTCCTATTTGCATCTTGCATAAAATATTGCCTTGTGATCTTGTTGAGTTGAACATGGTCGATTTTGATGTTGTTCTTGGGATGGATTGGTTGCATGCATACTATGCTTCTATTGATTTTAGAACCCGTAGGGTCAAGTTCCAATTCCCAAGTGAACCCATTCTTGAGTGGGAAAGCCAAAATGTGGTAGTCAAGGGTAGATTCATCTCTTGCATTAAAGCCCGCAAGTTGATCTCTAAGGGGTGTCTCTATCACCTCGTGAGGGTTAGGGATGTGGAGTCCAAAACCCTTCTTATAGAGTCGGTTCCGGTCGTAAATGAATTCATTGATGTCTTTCCTAATGACCTTCCCGGTGTTCCTCCCGAAAGGGAAATAGATTTTGGCATAGACCTCCTCCCCGATACTCAACCCATTTCTATTCCCCCGTACCGTATGGCCCCGGCGGAGTTAAATGAGTTGAAAGAACAATTGAGGGACTTGTTGGAGAAGGGTTTTATTAGGCCTAGCCAATCACCATGGGGTGCACCGGTGTTGTTTGTGAAGAAGAAAGATGGGTCCTTTAGGATGTGTATTGATTATCGGCAACTCAATAGGGTCACCGTCAAGAATAAATATCCTCTTCCTAGGATTGATGACTTGTTCGACCAATTGCAAGGGGCTAGCCACTTCTCTAAGATTGATTCTATCGGTCCGGGTTATCCATCAAGTGAAGGTGAGGGAGGGGTGACATTCCCCAAGACAGCCTTCCGGACTAGGTCTGAAATTATGAATTTGTGGTCATTTCCTTTGGGTTGACCAATGACCGGCTACCTTCAAATGGACCTAATGAATAGGGTCTTAAACCCTAACCTTGATATCCTTTGTTGTGGTCTTCATTGATGATATTTTAATCTATTCGCATAGTGAGGAAGAACATTGGGTCACTTGAGGTTGTGTTGCAAAGATTAAGAGAGGAGAAGTTGTATGCCAAGTATGAAAAGTGGTGAATTTGGTTGAGGGAGGTTGCCTTCCTAGGTCATGTGGTGTCGGGGATGGTATTAAGGTAGACCCTAAGAAGACCGATGTGATTAGAAATTGGCCTAGGCCATTGACCCCGTCGGATATTAGGAGCTTCTTGGGCTTAGCGGGTTACTACCGGAGATTTGTGAATGGGTTTTCTTCTATTGCTTCTCCCATGACTAGTTGACACAAAAGAAGGCTAAGTTTGAGTGGACCGACGAGTGCGAAAGGAGGTTTCAAACCTTGAAGATAAACTTGTGTCCGCTCCTATATTGTCACTACCGGATGGGCTTGAGGGATTTGTTTGTGTAGTTGTGATGCTTTCTAGAGTGGCTTGGGTTGTGTCCTAATGCAAAATGGTCAAGCGTGATAGCCTATGTTCTAGACAACTCAAGTGCATGAAAAAAGAACTATCCTACGCATGATCTTGAATTAAGCCGCGGTGGTGTTTTGCTTAAAGATTTGCGTCATTATTTGTATGGGGTACATGTTAATGGGTTCACCGATCATAAGAGTCTCCAATATGTCTTCACCCAAAAAGATCTCAACTTGAGACAAAGAAGGTGGCTAGAATTTCTTAAAGATTATGATATGAGTGTGCATTATCATCCCGGTAAAGCTAATGTGGTGGCGGATGCTTTGAGTAGGGTGTCTATGGTAGCCTAGCTCATGTTGATATTGGTAATAGGGAAATGGCTAGGGAGGTACATCGGTTGGCTAGGTTGGGGGTTAGGTTGGAAGAGGTTGGTAATGGTGGTGTGGTCGTTGTTGATGGTGCTAGGTCTTCCCTGGTGGATGAGGTGATAGCAAAACAAGATCTTGGCTCTTCCTTGTTTGAATTGAAGGCCTTGGTGAAAGAGAGCAAGGTGGAAGTTTTCTCCCAAGGGGGAGATGGTGCCCTTAGGTACCAAGGTAGGTTGTGTGTGCCTTGTGTTGATGGTTTGAGGGAGAAAAATCTTGAGGAGGCTCATAATTCTTCCTACTCCATCCACCCCGGTTCCACCAAAATGTATAGAGATTTGAGGGATGTGTATTGGTGGGGAGGCATGAAGAAGGACATTGCCAAATTCGTCTCCGGTTGTCATAGTTGTCAACAAGTCAGGCCGAACATCAAAGGCCGGGTGGTCTAACCCAAGACATAGAGATTCCTACTTGGAAGTGGGAAGAAATTAATATGGATTTTGTAGTTGGTTTACCCAAGACTAGAAAAGGTTTTGATTCTATTTTGGTGGTGGTTGATAGGATGACAAAATCGGCTCATTTTCTATCGGTAAAGACAACATATGGGGCGGAAGATTATGCAAGGT